>OMNR01070876.1:0-12312 GCA_900303205.1 Mora moro
AAGGTTGGTGGTAGAGAGAGAGAGAGTGGGAGAGAGTGAGAGAGAGGTTGGTGGTGGTTGAGAGAGAGAGAGAGAGTAAGAGCTAGAGAGAAAGAGAGAGAGAGAGTGAGAGCTAGAGAGAGAGACAGAGACAGAGAAAGAGACAGAGACAGAGACAGAGACAGAGATCGAGAGAGTTTCGGTGAGCTGGGGGAATAATGGACGACCAAATGAGTCACGACGTCCTCGAGAAAACAACGAGACACTCGTTAGCGGAGAACCCAGCCCTCCTCCACTGGGGCGGGGGGTGGGGTCCCCCGTCGCCTTCTCTCGTGTCATCCTGAAGTACGACTCCAACCGCTACCAAGTCACCTGTTGCTAGCCTAAAACGATAACCCCCCACTCACCACCGCAACAGCACATTCTCAGTGGAAGTCACGAGACCTCCGGGGAAACGCAAGCGATCAAAATACAACGTCTTGTCTCAATATGGAACACGATAGCCAGAGATAAAAGGTGCTAGCGTTGCTCACTAAAACTCCCACGGAAGACTCCCACGGAAGACTCCCACAGAAGACTCCCACGGAAGACCAGACTCTTGAGGAGGTGTGGTTGAATAGCTTCTCTCCTGGTTTGAAATGAGCACACGCAGCTGCTGGCCTATCGCTCCTCCGTGGCCCATCGGTCCACGGAGGCAGCGGGGTGTCTTGGCACCTCGCGCTGGCATCCAGCAGCACAGCAGTTGTACCGGCGCGAAGCATCGGGCCGTCGGGGGGCTAATGCTAATCAGGGCACTGGACGTCTGCCCTGAGCGACAGCTGTGTGTACATTAGGACGGCCGCAGCTGCGTTGAACTGGGCCGTTCGGCGGAGGTTATGCATATGAAAAATGCAAGTGGAACAGTTGATATTCGGCTGTCTTTGACGTGTTATTGGGGAAACTGCAGCATAGGACGCATTGAACAGCAGTGGTGCTGTGTCACCGTCCGTGAATTATAGACGCCAAGAATACAAGTGTGACGGCTGTGTTCGGATAATTCCTTGACTTTCTTCTTTGGATGTATTTCAATATTCAAACAAAGCAGAATACGTTTGCAGAAACAGAGACAACGATGGAACCGTCATCCCTGTGTTCATCCTCACCTAGATAACAATAAATAGATCACTTTCTTGGGAAATTTGTATTTCATACTTCTTCGGGCTCGTATTTAAATATGTATGTGTCTTTTTTAGTACGCCAAGGGTGACTATGAAATCAATTTTTTAGCAGCAGGGGTTTGCGTCGCACACAACATAAAACAGCTCAATTACACCCCAAACGCTGCAGGGGGGGGTTACCGAACAGAGCTGGCTGGGGCCTGCTTCGCAATTGACTTATTTTATGGATTGAAAAGAAAAAAAGTGAGCAATTAATGGAGGAGAACAGGTGATACCAGAGTCGCTGATCTGTTAAATCACTATTAAATCACTAGTCCTGTAATAAAAACTACTTTGGCCCTCACCTTTTCATTTAGCCAACCATTACAGATGAATTCAATTTCTTCATTTCATGAAGAAAAACACAGTATATATATATATATATATATACTGTGTAAAGTAGCTGACCCAAATGGTCACTTTTCTGCATTAGGCTAAAATCCCAGCTCTGCCTGCAGTCTGGACGCCTGCGCTCCACATTTAACACTCGGTTACACACGACGTACTAACCGCTCCTGATGGGTCCCATATCTTTTGTGCTAACATTTAGAGCGGCGGGCGCAGCTGGAGCCAGAGACCGCCAGCTATCAGGTGGCCGCTGCAGCCCAGGCCTGGGCACGCGTCAGTGTGTGCACGTGCATGGCTTGACATGCAGCAAGCGCGTGGCAGCCCTCTTGTTCGGCTCTGTGCTCAACCGTGTGATTTTTGATTTCATCAAGAGTGCTGATTGCTGTTTTATTGTAAAACCCGATGGATGACGATGATGAAATGGGTTCAGAGTGCCGGCCCTGCGGTCGCCAGACGTGCTTCAAATGAAACAGGCGAAGCAAAGGAAAAAAAACAAACCTTTTAAAGCACTCGATACATCATGTCCGACCGTCTCTCCTCCCTGTCCTGCTTTGGTCTCGTGTCCTGACGTTGAGACTGCTACCGTCCTGCAGTGTAAATGTTACATGCAGATGGGATTCTAAGTGATACTGCAGTTGGTCAACCTGCCACAGTTAACAAACAGGCAGATGTGAAAAGTGGGTGTTCAGTGTGCTTCCAGTGGAGTTCTGCAGGTGATTAATACATTAACGGCATGCTGGGTGCACGGCCTCCCTTAATGTCAGGTCCTGAACATTATTGGCTAACCAAGGCTATAATGGCCTGTTGTTCCCCCTCTCTCAGGCTCTAGTGAGCTTCGACGTATTTTGCGTTTCAAAGTGGAACAGAGCCCGCGTGAGCTCTGCTCATGTCTGTGATCAGGTTAGCTTCACGGGCGGATAGAGACATTGTTAGTCGCTAATCTATGGTTGAGAGAACAAAGACGAGACTTCTGACTCATTAAGGACTTTACATTCGGCACATAACCCTAACCCTGTTGGGGGACAATATTTTACTGTATGCGATACATTATTATTTACATCGTCATCAACCAAATCATCAGTCTAACATCATAAGCATCTGTGTGTGCGTGTGTGCGTGTGTGTGTGTGTGTGTGTGTGTGTGTGTGTGTGTGTGTGTGTACGTTAAACGGCCTGATGATGAATGGGTTGGGCACTAGGACCCAGCAGGAGCTCCAGAGGGTATAAATACAGGAAGGCCAGTAATGGAAGGCCTTTGTTCTTCTTCCTCGTCCAGCGCTGAGTTTGGACTCTCGCAAAACAAGTCCGCTCTCTGTTTGTGAGGGGAAGGAGAAACTCTGACCTTCAATTTATTCTGAGGTAACCAAACCAAACATTTAATAGTGATTTATTTGAGGTACAAAATGTGACTTATGTAATCTGTTTCTTTTAGTGAAAGGACTGTGGGCAGCAATGCAGGACATGGAGTATAACGGTGTGTGTCATGTCGTTCCTGGACTGTGACATGACTATATGCATGGTGATAAAATATTTCAACTCGATCATCATAAACTTATAAGCCTGGTTCTTTTTCAGATATCACAAGCTGCTGTTCTTTTAAATAATTGCATTTAAATAATTGTTACTTTGGTTTTTACCACCTCTTGCATGCTTGTGTTTTCATGGGCTTTATATATTGGGTTCAGGTCTCGTAGTCCTGATGCTACCAGATGTATTTACTTGAGTACAGTGTTAACATTTTTACACTCATATCTTCAATGTTCAGTGTGATCTTTATCTTTAAACTCTGTATCTTGAAGAATGCTGTGTGGGTGTGTTGGTGTTTTTGTATCCTGATACACCGGGCTGTCCCCCCTGACCATCTTGTGTAAATAAAACTTGCCATTATTTCTGACAAACAAGCCTTTGTTCTCTTCATTCGGTTGAAGGCCTGTAGCAGCTGGTCTAGTGTAGGCCTCGTTTCAGCTCATGTAATCTCCTGCTCCAGAAGCTTGACTATGCTATAGCCGGTCTTCTGGGGGGGAGGCTACACATGCACCTGAGCTGGAAACCAGGAAGTATGATGGGTGGAGTTACGCAGTGTTTCCTGTTTTGTTACGGAGATATTCTTCCCAAGGGAACCGCATTCTCGGAGTGTAAAATGGGAGGGTTCAGAAGATGATTTTTAACTAATTGTATTTCTGCAGTGACCAGTCAACTACACAGGTTTGAGCGTAATCTACTGTAGAGAAGATGATTTGTATAGATTTGAATGGGACTTGAGACCCGTTCTTGTGGCAACTTCAACACCAATCATAAAACTGAATGTGTTGACGTCCAACCTCCATGTTGGTTCTGCAGATGTTGAGTTAAATTGCCAATTCTGACGAGCGAAAGTCCGAATGGGAAGAAGCTTGAGGAAGACTCGTCTCACTGCTCGGGTGTAAATCGAATGCTGTAAATGCGTATTGGGGGTGTCGGTGTCCCAGGCCACCTACTGATGTGTTTTGACAGATGTGATAAGTCTTGGCTATGTTTACACCTGAGGTTTTTATGAGTTCTAGCAGTATCAGACGGTCCAAAACGATAATTCCAGGTGTAAAGGGGTCTGGGAGTGTAATGGCACGGTCTGTGGCGACATATACAGCGTCGCTCATTGTAATGCTTGTACTCAACGATGCTAGCTAAAGGGTATCATCCTTGGTGTGAGCGGTAACCATGGATGTAACCATGGGGATGGTTACCAACCAACCCCCCTTTCCAGAGTTCTTTGCCTACGTTTTCATCATGTTCCCACTGGAGCTGGAACAGGGTTCACTTAGCCTACCCTTTAACTTGATCACAACGTTGATGTCGGCAATTACATTGCGCCGCACCTGTGGGATCTCCCGACGTATTTTTAAGAACGACCTACTCTGTGTCCACACCCAGGTCATAAATCACTCTGTAAAGTAATTGATTTAATCAATCGAGGTCACAGAGGAGGAAGACTTTCCAAGGCTTAGCTCAGCAATATCAAGGCAGACTTCCTCCTGGTCTTTTCAGGCCACTGACCCTGTGCCTGTGAGCTACCTAGCGTTGCACTGGTGTCAGGTAGAGTGACATTGAAGGAGACTATATATATTGCACCAAAAAAAACAAACCCCTCTCTAGCCAAAATCTCATTCAGCCCCTATGGAGTAGTTGTTGTGAAGCAAGCTGTCAGTCAATCAGGCTAGCAGGGATCCAGCCTTACTCTGTCATCCGCCCTCCAGACTCGGAGGCACCTACCCGGGCGCACGGCTACAGGAATACCCACTGTGTTCCGGCCATGTACATGGGTGTTCAGCATGTCTTTCAGTGTATTGTTGCCAAATATCTGTGTTGAGGTCGTTCTTCGTATTGGACATCTGCAATCTCAGATTTGCAGATTTGTGTTTTGAGAGAGGTGGAACACAGACGTGTTATACAGAAGACCATGAGAAAGACGGATTACCCAGTGGGGGCGTGTGAGGGGTGAGGAAGCCTCCCTTTTAACAGCCGTGTGCACCGTGAGCCGTCAGGCCGGACAGGCTGAGCGCCGGTGAGCCTTCAGACGAGTAAGCGGGAGATTGGAGCTGTGTTCTCATCATCCTGCAGCTGCCAGGTCACGCTTTACACACTAATCCTATAGGATGAGCACGCGTGGAAACACCCCGCTCCCCGTGCTCCGGAGATTGGAAAGTCTTTTTCTCTCTGACCGATCGCTCATGCTCTTAACAACGACGAGGACAAGGCGCTCGGCCCCGGACGGGGGACCGCTGGCTGCTGACTGCAAAACGTCAAAATCTCAGCCCGGCTTTGCCTTTGCCGCAAGGCCGCAACACTGCATTACATGATGATGAGACAGGTTAGCAGAGGAAAGCTGTCTGCCTGCCTGTGGCTGGTACAAAGTGGGTGCTGTCTCCGTTTAACGCGGCTCCAGGTAGTAAGGCCAGAACTCTTGTCCGTCCGCAAGGTTTCGATCACGGTAATCAATGCCGCCGTCGTCTGCCCTTCAGTTAGATGATACAAAGTGAGTGGGGCGCCGAAGGAACCCGACAGAGCTCTGCACCCGCATGCTTTGTCCTAGGACATCATCAGACGTTTCATTATTGTTGTGGTGTTGCAGAGGTAGATAATGCATTTAAATTATAGTGCCGTCGTCAACAACACATTTGTGCGAGTCCTTCAACAACACAAACGGATCCAGGGCCTTTTTTTCTCATCCTCGATATAAAGTACTGTTGTTGACTCAACTATTTTCTTTTGCATTAAAGCTGTCCTTACTTTGGTTGAGAGTGGTAATTAATGGTTCAATTACCAAGAACCACATTCCTTATGTTTAATTGCCTGCGAATCAATTGGACTCTTCTGCATCCCCCCAGCCCAAAGAAAGAGGTACCTGATCAAATGTGGCCCATTTGGAATACAGTGTCTGAGCTATTGAACAAACACTTTCCATTAAAGCCGAGCACGGCTGCCCCCTCAAAGACTCTTCGACCAAGTTTAAAAACCTTAGCGAGGCAATTATGGAGGCAAACCAGAGGTGCAAAACAAGCTCAATATTTTATTCTTAAAATTGTTAGACATCAGAAAATGCTCATGGAGTTTTGGGGATTTGAAGACATAGTAGAAAATATACAAATCAAGACTCCATGATTTACTCTATCATTGGATTTATTATTTTATACAAATAAAGTAATGCTATTTGGTCCAGTTTACATACTTATTTCTGATGGGATTGACACGGCCATCCTGAAAATAATTGTATTGCTATCCAAAGTAGTTGTTTTCTTAAAGGGGAACTTTGCTGCTTTTCAACCTGGCTTTGTATCATTTCACTGTGGGGTAGAATATGCAGTACATGACCAATGTTGACCTTTCCATGTTGCACCCAGACCTCCCCACTGCTTCTGTCTGCCGGATGATGCGAAGCGCGTCATCCGATGATCTGGTGATTTTTCGGATTTTTTGCATCTGCGCTGAGCTGCGCCCCAGAGACACCGAGAGCATCAGTGAGAACTGCATTAAAGTTTCCTTTAATAGTTGGTACGACACTATAATTTTCTGTGTGTGTGTGTGTGTGTGTGTGTGTGTGTGTGCGCGCACATGTACTCGTGTGTCTTCACTTGCGTCGTTTGTGTCTTGCGGTCACAGAGAGATGTTGACACAAACTAAAGGAAATCGTTCGGACGGAAACATTTCCATTGCCTTCCTTCGGACTCTTCCCCTCTCCTGCTGCGTACACCCAGACCACAGATACCTTTTGATCTGCTGGGTGAACCGAAAAGGTCAGTTTCATCACACCGCTACGAGAGTAAAATCACTGATGCTTTCTGGGATATGTCCGCAGCCCTATAGCTAAGAATACCTCCAGTCACTTACCAAGCAGGCACACCGGTGGCCGTCCCTGAAGGTCCAATTATTCTGTATGTTTACCCTCCCGCCGGACCGCCAGTATGTTTGAATAAAATATCAGGTGAGTAGAAGTACGACGAGGGTGACATTTTCAAACCCCCAAAACGGGGCCCTTAAGTGCAGGGCCCCTTCACGCAGGCACACATGCATGTGCTGATGCACCATAGGTGTTTTCGTCGGGGGACAATTGTTCCGGTCCTTAGCACACCTCACCTCAGGCGTTTCCCCGCTGAAGTAGGTCACAACGGGGCTACCTCCCGCTCGTAGCCGCCCATTATGTTTGGCCGTCTTAATGTGATCTTTTATCTCTGCGTTTCCACTGTGTACTCTTGGCAGGGTGTGCAGAACACCGGCTACTTCCCAAAGAAAAGGGTAAGCCTTCTGGAGGACTTTAAGAAAAGACAGACTTTCTCTTGACAGCTAACCGCTAGCGTACTGGCAGATTCTGTCCGACCACAGAGCCACAAGCGTCACAGGTTAGCAACAGCCTTGACAACGACACTTGATTGATTGATTGATTGATTGATTGATAGATTGACACGCATACAGACCAATCAGTGTTGAGTTCAGACGCGTGGTGCATTGTTTGTTGATTGTGTAATAATGAGAGGGGCAGACCATGATAAACATCTATGTAAGCGCTGAAAACGTGAAATTACATTTTAGTGTTTTACAGATATTTGTCGGGACTCGGGACACCTAGCTTGAAGCCGGGACAATCCAGGACAAACCCGGGACATCTGGTCACCGTGAGGGGGGGTACCGTTGCGTCAGTGCTATGTTGTTAGCTGACGTGTCTCGGTTTGTTCACAGCAATGACGCGTAATTAGAAATCGGTCCTCAGAGTACAACCTGACAAATTTAACACCGTCAATTGAATTTGTTCAATTAACAATGTTTATTAAGCCATTTAACACTCACAAATAGAGACTCGGAGAGATGCCGAACGATGCCAAACAGCAACGGTAGCATATAATTAAAAAGTGACTTATCGTGTGGTCTGTACATCCGTGGGATGGATAAACCGACGAGGGAGGTTCCCATTTAACACCATGTGTTGTTTCACTGTGCTGTGAACCCTGGCTCTGGAACCGGCGGGCTCTGGAACCGGTGGGCTCTGGAGCCGGCGGGCTCTGGAACCGGTGGGCTCTGGAGCCGGCGGGCTCCGGAGCCGGCGTGGGCTCTACACAGATGTGTGGTGTGCAAACTGAAATGTGTATTTGGGGTAAAGGGGGGCAGGTGTGTGTGTGTAGGCTAGGGATCGGGATGCCACGCCAATCCTCAGGAGTCAAAGCTGTCTGCCCCAGAGCAACCTCTCAGCCTCGAAGGTCAGCTTCTCAAAGGCAAGCCGATACCCGTGACTCAAGCCCTTTTTTCTCATCATCCATTTTGGCAAATGGCGAATCAATCAAGTACTGTCAAAAGGCCAAACAGAGCAGCCGCCCTGATCCTCGTATCGACTGCCTGGATTATAAAGGATCACTCGGTTGGCTCTCTACGTGATCTGCCCATAACTCTGCTGCAATCGCGATCATAGTCGCTAAGTTTGAGAATCAGATAGCATCTTACTTTGTGACACGTGTCCCTCCGCGGGGTTGCTTCACGATGGGGCCCAGTTCATTCTCCCTGTTTTGATCATTGCGTTGTTACAGCTTGTGATATGTTCTTCATTGATCATGTGATCAAACATATTAATATCCTTTACAAACAAGTCACACCACTTCAATCAGGCTGTGACCAGAACACAGTCCCTGGGTTCCCTAAGGAATGGGTTCTTTCAGGAGATCGACTTGGAGCAGTGTTGTAGTGTTGTCCATGCTACATGAAGCAGAACTTCTAAACCAAAGCTTGATGCTCTAGTACTCCACCTATCTCTCATTGTTTTATTTTTCCAATATGTATTTTGTGTTGAACGATTGTTGAACTTAATTGGGGAGCAGTCACAAGCGAGACACTCACTTAATAAGCTTGTGATATATTCCGGGTTTTTTTTTTCCTAAAGGGAAATGCAAAAAAAAAAGTTGTGGATTTTGAACCGAAGCCTTTCAATCTCAAGCGATGAATCACGTGTCCAGTAATTCCCGGCTTTAAGATTCCAGTAGTGTAATGACTTTCCCCAAGAGGCCCGACGGCCATTAAGACGTGATGTTCACTGAGGGTCTGTGACGCCGTGTTCACGTGGGCCAGCGGTGCGGTCCCTAGCTCCCTAGCTCCCTAGCTCCCTAGCTCCGGATGCCTTGTAACACACTAATTGCCCTACATAGTGGGGCAAGATACAATGTGACCTTTTGTATGATTTCTGCAACCTATTGTGACAACTCAAACGCATGCTTGACCCAACTCATAGTTAAGAATCTGAATACTAAGTGCTGGATTTGCATTCGCCCCAATTCGATACAGTTTGGCTTCCCCAAATGCTTAATGGAGTGATGGCTCAACATAGGTCATCATTATATTCATATTTATATATATATATATATATATATATACATCATTATATGGTCTTCATTATATACGCAGCCTAAGTCCACAAGGTGCTCTGCACCCTCAATTCAATCCGCTTTCAACAGATCATTGATTGTGAATGTGGTCAGCATGTCATGGAAGCAACACATGATCTGGGCCCAGAAGGTCTTAAGCAGTATGAGGCCCTTAACCATGAGCTGTAGATGGCTTCAGGCTTCCATGACCCACACATGGGGGAAGTGGTACATGTGATTGGCACTGGTTATAATACTGACATGTTAGCCACCATGTGTCATGTGATTGAGGCACAGGAAGTGGTTCTAACTGAAGTTACATGAACTATTCTCAACAAGCCCCTCAAGTTCCTCATGTACTACCCTCCTAAACAAAGTCAAACCCATGAGGGCCTGCATTATTTATCAGTGTAAATTCATAAGATGCAAAGCACCCGAGCATGCTGGGTGGGTGTTTCACCAGATGTAAAGTGTGCAATTTCCCGAACAAGGCGGCCTGTATTGCCGTATCGATCTAAATCGGAGAGAACTTCGAGGCAATTTGTGTAATGAAGAACTTGCCTCTCGCCGCTGGCCTGTATGACTATAATGGTCGCGCCGTTCATTGACGTGCCATTTCCCCCCCCATCATCTAGAGCTCCGATCGTAGCGAGCCCCGCGCTGCCCCGAGTTTCCTTGGCATTTGCGAAGCATCGGCCCGGGCCTTGTCTAAACAAAATGCACAATCGATGGAACGGTTCTGGTCTCAGACCTCCGTACCCCCAGCCCCCGTCCTCCTCCTCCTCCACCTCTCCTCCACCTCTCCTCCTACTCACTTGGAGGATGGACTTTACCCTATCAGGTGCTCAGGAGATGGAATGTCAGCGTAGCCTCGGTCGGCCCGGAGATGAATGCCAGACAGGCCGATGGCGTCTTCCGACCCTGATCTCTCTTGCGTTATCTCGTCTCAGCACACAATGGCCCCTTCAGTACCCTTATTCTCCTCCTCAACACAATTACGCGCAAATTAATTCCCGGTCCATTTATCAGACATAAAGGGCCCCTTTTTTAAACGATTCTTAAACTCTCGCTATCAGTTGAAAACAAAGGCGCATTAAGAGTCTTTATCCCCCAGCCTTTTTCTGGTTAATCAAAAGCACTTTGGGGTGAAAGCCGTACATTTGATACATTTGCACAAACGTGACAAATTTCACAGAGATTAGAGTCATGGGGGTTGACGGAGCATTCATTATTCAACATTTTTTACCGCTCTGTCACAGCTTCTATTTTAACAAGTTAGTAGTTTTAAAGATAACACACGCACACACACGCAGGTTTGGAATTAGCAGTTGGCTCACGAGCCAGCGCCCCCCAGAAGGTCCCACGGCTCTGTCTCGCGAGGCTCCACGCGAGGCTGTGATGGAGACGTTGCACAGCGGGGGAGCCACCATCTGGGAAATCAGACCGGCCCGGGATAACAGCTCGTCCATCACAGGGGCCAAGCTGCTGCTGTAAAATGCCTCATTGATGGCTTAATGAATCACAATATGAGGGCGTCGTGTCCCAGTCACCTGGCCGCACGTCACTTTTATCGATCTGCCCGCTGGATTCTGATATACGGTTTCAATCTAATTGCACTCAGTGGGGTTTTTTATGGTGTTTGCTGGAAAGGGCATTTATATGAGTTTGCTCGAAGTCTCTCCCCCCCCTCCGTTAGTCACGTGATGCAGGCCTCGGGTTTCTCCGGGTGAAATTGCACCTCGGGCTGAGGGGGAGATCGAGGTGAGGGACAGACAAACGAGTACAGGAGCGCAGTTTATGAGCGAGGCTCATGGCTCACATCTCTGGTGACATGACAGCGGTAACAAGGGGAGCAGGTTAGAGGTAGGAAGCTAAGCCAGACCGCCGCGCTCGGCTTGTTATCAGGAATCTGATTGGAATGAATGTGATCTTACCGAGAGGGCTGATAAACGCCTGCTGGTGAAGGCCTTGCAAAGGGTTTCAATGGCAAGATCTGTTGTTCTACACCACGGCCGACACATGCAGAGGATTCATGTTAAGAGCGTATGATTTAACACCGGGTCGAAGGCAAACAGAGAGAAAGCCTGAACACTAAATGAATATGGAGTATTAATATTGTAGAATGCTGCCACGCCTTACCAAGGTCAACCAAAGCATGGTGGGATGCTGTCCTTGCGGCTAATAGTAAATTATTATGTGGATGTGGACTAGAAGCCCCTCTTCACTCCTTCAGCGATTAATCACCATTTGTCCACGTAAATAGTATACAATAATGACTTCACACTTCCAAATAGGTCTGCCGAACCACCAGTCTGTGGTATACAGGCAGGTAATGTGGAGGTATGTGTCTGTAATGTGGAGGTAATGTGTTGGTAACATGGAGCTACTGTGGTGGTAATGTGGAGGTAACGTGTTGGTAATGTGGAGGTAACATGTTGGTAATGTGGAGGTAACATGTTGGTAATGTGGAGGTAACTGTGGTGGTAATGTGGAGGTAACGTGTTGGTAATGTGGAGGTAACATGTTGGTAATGTGGAGGTAACATGTTGGTAATGTGGAGGTAACGTGTTGGTAATGTGGAGGTAATGTGGAGGTAACGTGTTGGTAATGTGGAGGTAACATGTTGGTAATGTGGAGGTAACATGTTGGTGGTAATGTGGAGGTAACGTGTTGGTAATGTGGAGGTAACATGTTGGTAATGTGGAGGTAACATGTTGGTAATGTGGAGGTAATGTGTTGGTAACATGGAGCTACTGTGGTGGTAATGTGGAGGTAACGTGTTGGTAATGTGGAGGTAACATGTTGGTAATGTGGAGGTAACATGTTGGTAATGTGGAGGTAACGTGTTGGTAATGTGGAGGTAACATGTTGGTAATGTGGAGGTAACATGTTGGTAATGTGGAGGTAATGTGG
>OMNR01070887.1:3010-17463 GCA_900303205.1 Mora moro
GGAGACATTGAAGATGCCGATGGCGTGTTGAAGGTTTTTTGTCCATGGCACGACTATGATTTCAATCTCAAGACAGGCAAGTCGGGAACTGGGTTGCAGGTAGGTGCAACAACTTTGGATATGTTCAACTGCCAAAGCGGCATGCAGCACCCCCCTGGTCAATTGACATTCTGGAAAACATTATAGTGCTAGTGTTATTTGTTTTTGCCTTTCTAGAATTCACTCATAAACAAGCAATTTTAAGCCACAAATCAAATATCAGTTATTTTAAAATGTTCCATCAATATGGCAATGTCACATTTGTGATGGCATAATGGTGCTTGTCGTAGTGTTTGTGCGTTATTATAAACCCCATGAACTATGAAATGATTTTCTATAAATATTAGTCATAAAAAAATGCAAAAACTGCTGTAGATTTATTACACAACTGACAACGGAGACGGTGTGTTTTGATGGCTCAGAGGATTCGTCTGGCCAAAGTCAACCTGGCTCGGGTTTTACAACCATGGAAATTTTCTCTGACCAAACTTTTATTATTATTAAATGCTTCACTTCTCAGTATGGACAATCACTGCTATATACTTTTACGAGCTGACATGGTAATGTGTCAAATGGGGCAGTTAAACCTGTTGTAAAATTGTAAGTATAAGTGAAGTCCATTTGTTATTTAACAATAGGCTTTCTTAATTAAATGAATTATGTTCAGCAAAGTTCTTTAATTTGATATATTCATGAGTTACCAACTGCTTAACTTATCTGAAGACACGATGGAGTTGTGTGTATATATATATATATTGAAAGAGAACATGTCCAAACCATCTGAACCAAACAATCTATCCTTTCACTGGCTCAGCAACTACTTCTTTAGCTAGCGGAGGACATATATACAAAACAATGTGCACCATAAATAGCTGAATAAAAATGGACAATTGATGAATCAGACAGAACAAATGTGTCAGGTCAAGGATGCACTACAATATGAGCCCATTAGATTATCTTTCAGCGTTTAGTCAGATCCATTATTTATCCCCATTTGAACATAACGTAATTGATTGAGAGCACAACGCAGTGATTAGCCATATCCCTAAAGAGTAGCATTTGACTTGATGGATTCTACAACATGTGTGCCATGGTTGGAAAACATTCACAACCGCGGCACATGGTTGATTTTTTGCTTGAAGTATGTTGTTTTTCACTCCATTTAAGAAACGTAAAAGTGGAATCAGGATGGTGTGGGGTTTCTTTTAAACAATTATGTTGTTTTTTCTGTTTGTTTTTTTCCAGCAAGAAGTGTACGAAGTGAAGCTCCAGGACAATCGTGTGTATGTGAAGCACGCAAGTCCTCTCTCCTTAAAGCCTTTCCCAGCAGTCAAGTAGAGCTGAACTCCTTCAAGGGTTACTTTAATCTCAAGGTCTTCATGGGACCAATCCATCTGAGTGTGGTTGAGATCCCTACTTGTAGCACTCTCACTATAGAAAAAAAACAACAACCACCTAAATCATTTGAGACACCCCTTAGCCTTTCACCATTTTGATCGAGTGGGAACACAATGGACTCGGTACACGGCTATCAAGAGGGGCATCGGGAGACGACGTGAGTCATGGAATTGTTGCGAGATGCTTATCGAAGACTCGTGGTTGGCTCTGGCGAGAGCGAGAGAGACGGCTACAAGCTCAACAAGCTTGACATAAACATCAGGTGCAAACGGCTTCCTTGCCAATAGGGAAATGTGTTTTTATGTTACTTTCTGCAGCCCACGTTTAAGAATTAACATCTGCAACGACCGTGTGTGCCGGCTTTCCCAAATCATACTGCTTATTTAGAACATTTTATTTGGGTTTTTTTTGTATGAGAGCTAAGCTTTGGAAAGAAACGGTTATTTTTGATTCAGGATGTTCACTATAAATCAGGTCAATGTACACTGCCAAAGTTTCGATTGAATACTTTCCTCTTTGAAAGTAAAATCACAATGAATAACGTATATAACAAATAACGTTTGAAGGAAAGTGTGTCCCTATTTGGCCTATTAGCCCAGCCTTTACAATTTCAAATATTTAGGTTGTCGTGTTTTTAATCACCATTTGTATCCAAAACATAACCAGATTATTAGCCTTATTTGTTAGGGATTCCTCCTGGGTGATAGTTACCTGTAAGTGTGTGAAATACGATACACTGCTGTGAAAGACATTTCAGACCTCATAGTGCATTCGACTGGGGAAACACATTCAGGCACATCGCTAACACATCGACAAGTGTGTTCCTCGCTGTTGCCATTCGAATTGGACTTTATACTAAAACATTATTCATGCAGGCAAAAGTTGACTTTGAAATGCATCATGGACTCACGACTATATGCATTTGTGGTGTGTGTGTGTGTTTTGGATAATTATGTGCATATGCGTGTATTTTTAGGATGTTGATGCAATGCGTTTGGCTGACTTGACATTTCCTTTGCGTGTTGCGCAGGCCAAGAGTGTTGGTGGGGAGCGTAGCTCACCATTCATTTTGTTTTCCTCTCATTTGCCTTCCTTTTTGTGGAAACCGCGTGGTAATATTTCCAGTCAGCCAACTTCTCTTAAAGGTCACACAGTTAAGGCGCAGGTTTTGCGGCCTGCTAGAAGAAAACAATTCTAGATGTCTCATTCTCCGTGTTAGGCCACAATGCATTTTCCTGGAGAGAAAAACTTTTGTAAATGTTGTCTTTCTGTGATTTGATGTTTGATGTTTAAGGGAACCAGCATTTGTAGTGAAGCACACTCTGTGTTCTGTTTAGGATGCTTAAACACAGTAGTGTTCATTTGTCTCCCAGGCTGCATATTTTGCTATTAGCTTTATATTAATTATAACGTTTGTTGTCACAATGTGCATCTTTGCATTCTTTTTTTTGTTAATTTAAGTATTCAAAATACTAGCACATTTCTGTGTACATATATTTCTGAGTTACCTCAGTTGTATTTATATTTAAAAAATGTTTTACTTTGTCCTCTTCATTAAAATAATCATCACAGACTCGCCTGTTGTTTACTCTCCTTTAATTCTTTATTACATTTAATAGAAAATCAAAATGTAGACATAGCATCACCCAAAAAGTTTACAAAAACGTATGTATTTACATGTTGTTCATGCCCTAGGTAATTTCATACAATACACAATTTACACATTGAAACTTAGTTCAGCAAAAGAAGAAAAACAATGTGATAAATGGAATACAATTAATCAAGAGTGTTATATAAGAGTTGTGATAGATTTGAGATGAAGTTTATGAGTTTTTCCTTAAAGAAATCCATTCCTATGACAAGTTTATGACTTCTGTGACTGGTTTCCTGGGGCACAGCAGCTAGTGCACAACTCTCCATTTTGTTAGCCAGACAACAATGCTAAGGTCCATCGGCCTCCTTAATAAGTTATATAGTCTCCTTCAAACTAGCCCGACATTACTGAAGAGCAGAGCGCTGCTCTCGGTCTCTTCATGCAGTTACATTCCCAACAATCGCCATGAGTACCTGGCTGCTGCTTAATAACATGTTCAATTTGTATCCATCCTTGCCAGCGTCGCCCCGTTTTAGAATTTAGCAAGATGACAGTTTTACAAAAGGAATGATCTTGAGATTAATCATGAAATCATTTGTTAATTATGTTTTGTTTGTCTTTCTCCAATACATATATGTATACGTGTGTGTGTGTGTGTGTGTGTGTGTGTGTATGTATGTATATATATATATATATATATATCCTATATTGACAGAAAGACATAGGCTACCTTAAGAAAAAGAAGATAATATAAAAATTTACTTTTCAATGTTCAAATGTTGTGGAAGGATCACTCTCTGAACTTGCCCTCAGGGATAACACCTTACATTTTCCTTCTCATTACACACAGAGTCTATCTAATGCTTGTATATCTAATACTTCTAATACTTTTATCTAATACTTTTAAAGTATGTTATGGCGGTGTATTACAATGCAAGAGATTAAAATATCTTCAAACCTCTCACCCTGTTAATCGTCTTTCTCCTAAAGGTGATAAAAGAAAACGATATATCATAAGTGTACATGTACTCAAGGATTTCAAGGAAATGGTTCTGATTATTATTATCATTGCGGTTGTTTGCTTGTTTCTTTCACATCTAACCCATAGAACCCATAACACTATGTTATAACACATGGGCACTAAATCAGAACACCTCATCATCGTTCAACATTGTTTTGTTATGATCTTTGTGATGTCGATGCGTTCACATGCAATGCTTGACATAATGCTTAACACACAGGCCTATTAGTGTCAACTTGTACCACAGACTCCCACACATGCCTTCTCTTTATGCAGGAGCCAACTTATCTGTCAAATAACTTTCCTCTGTAAACATCTTTTCCTACACGTGCAACCAATTTCAAAGTCTGGAATTCCACAAGTGATGAACTGCGAGGCCCAAGACCACTAATATTTTTCCCTCCATTTTTTTTCCTCAAACTTTCAAACTGTATTATCGGAATCCATCAGTATGTAATCGTGATCCACCTTTCCTCATGATGTCCTTGGGCTTAACATTTCCTTCGGTTGCTTTTGGGATTCCTTCGGTGACCTCGGCTCACACACACACACACAGTCACATCTTAATAAGATTTGGCTCTCCGCATCACCTGGATTCTGTTATTTTCTTTTATCTAGCACACAGCCTCGAGGGTACAGGAAGTGAGATTTCAACGGACCTAATCTGAATCCTTCCCTGGAGGATGGTTGTTATTTGTGAGGTCAGAAATAATGGCTGAGGTGTCACGCCTCCAGCTTGAGGGGCTGGCAGGAGCCACGTAATGCATAATGGAACGAGATTATCTTCTCAAACAGAAGCTTCACGTTATAGTATGCATTTCCCCGTTTAACACACTCACCAAGCATTTGCTCGAATCCACACCAACAAAAATCTGTTTTAAGTTGGAAAATATACGTCATTAGCATGAACCTGTTGAAACTGAGTTAACTAAAATACAAAAGGCTGATGTTGCAACCATTGTGATTATTTACATATTACACATGTACCACAATACTCTCACCGGAGAAGCAGTTCTGTGCTTACCATCTGCTCTATGCTGGAAATAAACATGTTTGTTTTACACAAGTCATTTTAATGATTCCCAGGAGTATATGTGATGCGTTTTCTGATTAAAAACAGCCCGATGTTTACATCCAACCCTGCATGCGTTCTCCACGCTCTACAGCCTCCCTCATTTGGCTTTTGGATTAGTTCAGCTCCAGGAGTTTCCCCGTGGCTCCTGAAAAGCCCATGAGTGACCATGATGCCGATAAACAAGTTTGAACCCATTACCGAGGGTGGAAGTTCCCTCCTTGTACCCCACCAACTCCAATTAACTTAACATGGTGAATCCTCACCAGCTAGGGGCAATTGAACCCTTGCAGGCTAAATAGGGAAAACTATACTACCTTGTTTCTAATTGCTTTTCTGAAGAAAGAAAAACAAAGCATTCCTCTTGTAAAACTATGTCCAGTAAATTTAAGATGAGTGCCAGCACTTAGTCTTAGTATAATGGTTTTTCTTCAAGAAAGACATGCTCCACTGAGAATTTAACACAAAGTAATGCGATTGTTCTGGGAAGTTGAATATATTGAATGAGTGTGATTTACTATGAATAAAATCTACCATCATGCAGTTTAAAAGAAAGGTTAGACCGTGAAGTAAAATGATTACGTTGCTGTGGTTGTCGCAAAGAAATCTGTCGGTCTGCAGCATTGTTCTGCTGTTCTGCTGGAGTATATGGGTTTGCCGTACGCAATGTCGGCACTCTGCAAGGTTTCTCAAGTTAAAATGATACATCATTATTGCACTTCAATGTTCAAAGTTCAAAGACAAACAGACACCAATAGCACCACACAGAAATCAGCGTCAATTACATTTTAGACTTGCCATTAACCTTATTAAGTCACAGTTCCAGGTATGAAAGAGGAGTCATCTGGGGGAAATGGTGGGTAGGACATTGTTCAATTTGTTGAGGCTTTCTGGGTGATGAGCAGAGATGAAATGTGTAACTTTTGTCCTCCCTTAATATCTATGGCCTCCTTTAGGCTTGTCTTGGCAAGACCCTTAGTTTGAAGTAGGTGCAAAAGATGATTTGAATTACAATTAGTGAACTGATGAAAATGTATGTATTTATATCATGTTCTCTTTTTTCGGCACCATACCTCATCCAACACTGGCACTCCATGTAACTTCCTTAAATGTTTATGTAAAATTGAGTGTTTCCCCAAAACAAGAATCCATAGAGCTCGTCCGCTTTCTGATGTCAGAGAAGAAGTATGAGCTCAATTAAATGTATTGGCTAATTATGAAGTGTTTGGGACATGAAGTGGCTTTTTACAGTAACCTTTGGTTTTACATTAAGCAGTCATAGCTGTCAACAAAAATAAAGCGGGCATCTATGCTTGATGATGCCGTGAAGCCAATGTGAAATAGTTAAACATGAAGCTGGTTATATTTTCAAATGTCCTTTGCTTGGTTAACACAAACTTGCCATTCACGTGTTATCAAAAAAACACATGTATATGAATATTTATTGCCAAACCCTTGGAGTAAATATAAGATGATAATGATTTTTCTCAATTCCTTTGTGCTAGTTATTGCTGCAGGTGCTGTGCATTAAGGATGCCCTTGGACCTGGGGCAGTGAGTTCTGTGTTTTTCATAGTGAGACGAAAGTTCATATCCATCTTTAACTGAATGGCCCTGCATGGCTTTCACTTTGTTGACTTAATGGCATCTAGAAATAAAGATAGATATTGCATTATTCGTTTTTTTTAGCATAATCATCATCATCATTATTATTATTATTACTAGCAATATGAGAGATAGTGCCAACCACACACCCACCACCGCTCATGTGCTGATGTCAACCTACCTCACAGCAGAACTATTGGCGTAGTTGTCCTCGCGAAGTTACTCTTCTTCTGCTTGCGGAGCTTACACTGGTGACTCTGCGACCCTGGCTCCTGCTTTGTTGCTCTGACGGATAGGCCACTACCTGGGTTGACGAGCGCTGCACCTGCAGGCCCTCCGACTCCCGCATGTCCCTGGCCATTTGAGACAAGGTCTGACCCGGGTTAGTCTGGAGCCGCTGGAAGAGGCTTTCCCTGGTGATTTTCCTCTCTGGACAGCTGAAGGTCAATGCCACACCGGAGTCTGACTTCATCTCTCTGGAGAAACCATCAGAAGTGCCATCAAAGCAGCGTCCAATGGCAATCTCCTTGGCCACCCTGGGGTTCTGATCCGTGACGGTGTAGATGCCGTAATTGTGTCCAAGGGGATCCACAGGGGCGAGCATGTTGAATGCGTGGGACTCATTGTTTTGAGGCACCGGGGGATGTTTGGTGAGGTATTCCTGCAGGAGGTTGTTAATGCCGATTCTACGGCAGTTGCCCTGTGGGAGGAGTGATATGAGGGATCTGTCCACCTCAGCCTGGTCAAACAACATCCCACTACATTTAAACTCTACGCAGGCTGCAGAGGTGTTGGCCTCTCTCAGGTCTCGGGTGCTGCGTATATCTCGAATGCCGTACAGCTTGCCCTTGGTCGCGCGGTGTGTTCCGCCCTTATTCTTTGACCTGACCATCACTTCCTTCTGGCCATGGACCTTAATCTTGATGAAGCAGGCCCTAAACTCCTGAGGGTTGGGCCACCAGGAGAGGTAGTCTCCCGTCCAGGTGGTCAGGTCATTCTCCTGGAAGGGAACTACATTGTATTCATACTTGTCCTTTTCTACTCTAAAGAATCTAAAATGATTTGCATTAATTTCTGCATTTTCACAAGCTATTAAACTCCGATAAGGATATATTGGGCCATTAGTTTCCTCAACATTATTTGGGTTAGGCTTTGCCAGGTTGATTCTGAAAGCTGTTTTCTTCAGGGCTGGGTCATCATGGTCAGACCGCTGGTAATCTATTTTATCCAGGTATGGCTGAGAAACTCCAATGATGTTTGGATTCATCTTGGGAGAGGAAGGTGCAGCCTCCAGTTCCTCCCCACCCATGATTGCTGTGACGTAGGCCGTGTAAGCATCAGGCCTCTGTGCATCACAGAAAGCTGGTAAACAAGCACCATTGTGTCCAGTTATGACACTGTCAAAGCGACCCCATGCCCTGGGATTAGAGGAGTAACCAGGCTTGGGTTCAAGATTGATCAAGCTGATCACAACCCCTTCCACCTGTTCACTGGCAAGGAATTTTTCACTCATGTATGCCCGGACTTTGACATAGCAGCGTCTGTTCTCTGGCACGTCCAGATTGAACAGTCTGCGCTCTCTGATCTCCATGTTGCCGATGAGGAATGTGCGCTCCTCTCGCTTGGTCCTTCCATGGCTACCAGTGGCCTGGGTGTAGCTGAAGTCACTCTCCTCCTCCCACACCCCTGTTTCTGGGTTCAGCGACCACAGTTTCATCGTAGGGATGTGTTCTTCCATTTTCACATGCTGTGTGTCCAAAAGCACTTGGACTGCACTGGTTCCTAGTGCTTCCTTGTTAGACTCATCTCTGAAATCAACAGAGAACATGCCATAGGTCCTTAAAGGCAGCATATCGCCCTCATCATCCACAAAGTTCAGGTCTCCTGGGGCTGCAGCAGCTGTAGTGATATTCCTGGGGTCAATGAATGTGACACTGGCCTTCACGGTTCCCTCGTACAACTCTCCATTTTCCCTATGAAAAGAATTTGGAGGAATTATTATTTGGCCTATAGGGTCCTCCCCTATAATTTCTCCTAATTCAATGGTGTTGGTCTCCCCTGTGTTGATATCGATTGGTGTTTTCTTTTTCATTACTTTGACGTCATGATAAATGGATCCGCCCCTCTTGTCGAATATAAACACTTTAGGGGTATCGATGAACTTCTCTGAAGGGTCAACAAAGTTGACCACCAGTCTCGCTGTGTCCTGGGGAATGTGTAATGTGAACCCTCCTTGGTATCCAGTGGTGCCCACTCTCTCTTTACCGATATAGATATGTCCAAAACGCAGTGGCTCATTATTGTCCGCTGCGACCACCCTGCCACGAACCATCACAGAAGGCTGCACACACTTCTTGCAGCCGCACTGTGTCACTGCCCGGATTGGCAAGTTGTATCTTCCACAGTCAATGGTTCGCGTCTCCATGTCTTGGACCCCACAGCAGTACCCGGCTCCATCCCTGCAGCGTAAATCAGAGTCCAACGAGCCTGCACACTTGTTGTGGGGGCAGCGGCCAGCGTTGTAGTACTTGGAGTCGGTCCCAGGCTGAACACAGTCCATTGGGAGTCTGATGTGATGGTTCTCTGGGGTGGAGTTGCATGCTGGTGTTCCTTTTTCTGTGGATAACGAAGGATTGCCAGTTAGCGATGATACAAGAGGGCCGTCATTTATACATCAAACACATTTTAAAACAGTGTTCATCAAACAGCATGTTGTGTTGTATTGTATGTGCAAAACCAAAGAAAAAATGAGATGCAGTTTTGGTGGTAGAAAGTATGTGTGATTTTATACTTACCTGATTACCTGGATTTGGATTTTATACATTGTAAATAAATTGTCATAAAGTGTCTGAAAGACATGCAATAGTATATGTGCAAGACCGACATAAAATGGAATATGATTTCATTTCAATGTTTGGAAATAGGCCTATCTTCACTTTTATTCATGGATTACCCAAATGACTTCCATTTTATATACTGTAACTGCCTCTCAAGCCTATAGTTTATTATAAATCAAATCATTTACACATTGACATTTACATAATTTTATGGAATGGAAACAAACAAACATCAAAGTATAAATAACAACTTGCAAACTCTTCACTGACACACAAACAAACAAAGGCACACACTCTTTTTCACAAGTTTTCATGTCCAGCCCCCTTGAATCATACTTCAACACATAGTCGTGTATAAAGCTGAGGATCACTATTTACTAAGGATCCAGATGGGAAATGAAAAGAAAGAACAGAACTGTTTACCTAGACATTGGCGTACGTCTTATGCATGGCATTTCTTGCGCAAGATCAAAGTCTTGCTCATGGTCCAGTGTTTATGCAAAACCTCCAAATAAGTCCATGAATAGCTGAACAGGAAATAGATGAACCATGAACAGGAAATCTCAATACTGTCTCCTACTACTATCTGAAGGGATGACCAACAACATTTACCAACAGCGGAGAGAATAAATATGAACAAGCTATTCCACAAAAGTCCAACTAAATGCCACAGTATACAGTGCTGGTCTCCGGACAGAAACCTAAGGAGCACCAGGTTACTTCTTGTATTTTGACAAAGCCTGGAGCAGCTCTTCCAAACAAGCAGAGGATTGATTGCTTTACCACAAAATCCTCACAGAGCCTTTTTGTCAACATGTCTCTGGGTTAACAAGTATATGGGGGAGTAGGCCCGATAAGTATCCATCCCACACCATGTGGAAGATGCATTCTTGTCTGACTGGACCGCACTGAATTTATTGACAATCTTGAATTTCACTTCAATACAGGGAGCTGTGGAAATGGTGGGTTCTTTTACAGTGTCAAGGGCCATCTCACACGGTAAATATTCGGTGTGTAGAGAAAGGTTGTTTCAACCAATGTAAACATCATAAAAAAGGGTCTGCTCCTTGTGCAGCCTGGTTCATGGGGTCCAGATGGCTTTTATGAATGCATTTGCCGTACGTGCTTTATTTTGTTTTCACTGAAACAGATAGTCCATTGACAAGACCAACTCGTCTCTCATCCAGTTGCGCCTCACTATGAAGTTATTTCACTTCTGTCAATGCGCTAAGTGCTGACATTCCTATTAAAGTGCAGTTGCACTTTATTCCTTTTTTTTACAGTGATGTCTGCCTTTTCAATGGCTTTTATTTTATTTGACTCGTTTTTTGCTAAATGTCATTACCATTATATTTTTTGACACCACATTGTAACTGCATTTGACGCTATTCAACATTTCCATTCAATCCATCTTAGAAATGTAAGATGTTTCCAAACTTCCAATTCAAAGAGGACAAAGACAAAGTCTTTATATATTGAAGCCCAGTGCTATACATACAGTACATACATCTAGTACATACGGTACATCCAGTGCATACATATATACATACCAATGACAGTGAGGAAGGCCTGGGAGGACTTAATGCTGCCTGCAGGACTGCTTGCTTTGCAGTGGTAGTGACCCGCCTGGTCAGGCTTCAGGTCTCTCAGGATCAGGTCCTCTTCGTACTTGAATACAGTCCTGTCCAGCAGAGTCCCATTGTGGTACCTGAGTAGGAAAATATACGATGAGAGAGAGAGAGGGAGAAGACAAGAAGGACAGAGGAGTGAGAAGAAACTTCTAGAAACTAAACGAGAGACAAGTGTAATGAGAACAGAGAAACAGCAGAGATTCTCACGGCTGTACCGAAGAACAGTTTTAAGACGAGCTGAACACACACAGTAGACACGTAGACATGTGCGTGACACCGCCGCACAATCAATCATTACAAATGCCAAACATGAAGATTGGGTTGAATTTTCCCTTACAAATGTAAAATGGAAGAGGCGTTTGCAGTACAGCTTTGACAACTTGAAAAAAGTTATCTCACCAGTAATATTTATCTGGGGTTGGTGTGCCGGTGGCCTTGCAACACAATAGCACGCGTCCTCCTTCGTAGCGCACTTTGTCCTCCGGGTGCTTGGAGACGTATGGCTTTTCTGCAGACGGATGAAACAGGCCATCCGTTACGGGCCAGACCGCTGACTGCTGCAAATAGCGCCGCAGGGTTTCGCTAATCCCCCGCAGCTGAACGGGGCCGCGCAGCAGTTCACATTAGACTCCCGTGAGTCCCTACGTGCTTCCGTGAGAAACCGTTGGTGTGGGACTAGCAGTTGGAAATACACCTCTGCGCTCTGCGCCCTGTCTCATATTAGTCGTATGAAAGAGGCCGATCGCAGCGCCGCTAAACCTTGAAGGCTCGCGGTAGCTTCTGAAAACATACGCTAAAACAATCAATGGTTGTTGTATCGTTTCATTTTATTTTGTCTCTACCTGAGACCGTGGGAGAAGTGAACCACTGTTTGGCTCTTTGGAAGGATGTGGACCGATGTTAGCATACTACTGAGTCTACGTAGCTTATTAGGACAAAAAGGTTTCATTTTATGACAAGCTACACTGCAAATAAGAAGTGACTTTGATTCGTTAGATGTTTGCGGTCTTCTGGTTAACGACAAGACAGCGATAAGTTAGCGTTCAAGACTCACCGGTTGACGCAAGCACCGCCCGGACCCAGGACAGCCCCGTGGCGTTGCTGTAGGTGGAGACGGCGACGGGGGAGAACCTCTCCTTCCTAATGGAGAGCAGGGTTGGGCTGGAGGAGCAGACCCCTGGCAGTCTGAAGCGGCCCTCGGGGTCCGTCTGGGCGAGGGCGACCTTGGGCTGGTCGGCCAGCGCCACCTTGGCCCCCGCTACGGGAACGCCAGTGACAGTGTACACCTCTCCCCGTAGCATGTGTCCGTCGCACACACAGCGGCTGCAACCCTCGCCGGGGAGCCCCTCAGCGCACACCTTGTGACATTTATCTGTTGAGACGTGTGGGAAAGACGGAGGTTGAAGGTAGTCAAGGGGAAATCGGTAATGAAAGCACGTTTCATTTTTTCCATGATCATTATGATTGGGTCTTCTTCTGTGGTGACTGTACCCGGGCATCGGCTTTTCCCGCACTTCTGTATCTCCATGGGTCGTCCGACACATTGCACCGTGGCCGAAGTCCTCACACAGGTCCTCCTTCTAATCCTACGACCCCCTCCGCAGGTCACTGAACACGTTCCCCATCGGCCCCAAGAACCCCAATGGGCTAGGGATGGAAACAAAACGAAAGGTGAAAAGTGGTGTTAATCCAAGAGGAGGAACAACTAACTTTTCTTGAATTAAATAATGCTCCCCCAGTTTTATTTACTGTTTTAGTGACAAAATACATTTTTTATTGAAGAGGCAGGTGGTTAACCTTGACAAGTTATACGGCGCCTTCGTGTCCTGGAGAAGAGGACTAAACCTGTTACTGTCAGATAAAAGCCGACATGACCTCAATTTCGTGGTGGACAGGTCTGTCTCTAGATCGTCCTCGGCTGAAAGCCGGCACCAGGCACCGTCAATTAAAGTCACTCACTTCAAGAGTCTGACGGAACCATTTAATTGAAGCCAGACAGTGCAGGTCCTGTGGTCAAGTCCTTCGGTTTCACAACATTTAATTGGTTGCCAGTTGAGCGCTGTGATAATCCCTATCGCAGACAGCTTGTCCATACGATGTATCGCTGGGGCCATCATTTGTAGTCCCGTGGAGAGATCTATAGCGTGTTTATACGTTTTTGACCTTTGATCCATTTATCCACTCTGGAGTGAATTTTAACAATCATAAACGGATGCCGTGCGCTGCTGTGCTTTTTAAATAGCACAGATTGGGAGAAGCCTATTTTATTATTCACCTTACATTCACATCAAGGTCACAAAGCCAGACACTGAATAGCAGCAGTGCTGATGGGGAAATACTGCTCTGCCTACGCACTCGCACAAAAAACTGATTCCTGGATGGAAACTTGCAGAAAGCCTACTGTAAATTGTACCGGTTGTTGATGTCAAACCAATATGTCCTCTATCCTCCCGTCTCCTCCTCAGTCTCATCTTATTGGCGTTTGTCATTCTTTCATTTGTGATTCATATATATATATATATATATTATTAACTGGGAATGAATGACTATGAACACATTCATAATTCAGGAATTATTCATGAACGAATAACCAATATGTATGAATATGTATTCAAATTGATGCACGCTTTCATGTATTTCATGTATTTTCATTCATTCATCGAAGTGCACTAGATTAGGGTTAGTGGGGTTTAGGGTATGAGGGTATCCCCGTCTGACATGTCAGACAGCGCTTCCCGGGCCTCAGGTGAGCTCCAGACGGTCACCTGTGCACGGGGGCGTGGCACACTCCCTCCTCTCTGAGTGGTGGCCCCGGCAGGCGGGCACCAGGAGGAGGGGGACGGGCTGGTTGCTCACACACTTCCTCTGGCGGACCTGGACGCCCACGTCGCCGCAGGCCATGGTGGAGCAGGAACCCCACTCGCTCCAGTCCGTCCAATAGGCCTGGACTGAGGAAAGGAAGCGAGGGAAAAAAGAAGAAGAAAGATTAGTCATCCAATACGATGGAACAGTCGGAATGAATCTCCAGGCAGTTTAGGATAGAACTGACCAAAAGAAACAAAGAAGTATTACTCATATTTTTTCTCATTTCTATTGCATTTACATGTACGGCAAAATCATACCAGTCTCCTCAAAGTGAATCCGATCGGCCAACATGTGTTCATTTGACATTTAATGGAACATTATAAAACCATGATCATATAATAGTTTCCGGCATAATAAGAACAACAGATTCGTGAACGCGGTCGTGACCAGAA
>OMNR01070892.1:0-10000 GCA_900303205.1 Mora moro
GTTAGTGGGACAAAGACGGTCTCTCATCCTGAGGTACAATCAGCACTAACTCTCCAGAGATAGAGAGAGAGAACGGAGAGAGAGAGAGATACAGAGGGAGGGAGGGAGAGAGAGAGAGAGAGAGAGATACAGAGGGAGGGAGAGAGAGAGAGAGATACAAAGGGAGGGAGAGAGAGAGAGAGATACAGAGGGAGGGAGAGAGAGAGAGATAGATACAGGGAGAGATATACAGGAAGACAGAGAGAGGGGCTGAGGCAGCACTACAAGACAGCAGCGTCCACACTTGATGGCGTCCTGGTGAACCACAGGAAGCCACCTGAGGGGGGCTTCCTGTGTTCCACATCAGACGCCAGCGTCCCCGGGATGAAGGTGGGAACCGCGAGCGAGGAAAACAACGAAAGGCGTCCGTACCGTGAAAGACATCACAAGGTTACGCTGAAGTGACGCTCTCTAAAGAGACTCGCGGAAACTTTTAGAAAATGCTTTCCGTTGTGTTCTTTGAGGGATGACATTTTTAAATGTTGATTTGCTGACAAAGTCACCTCCATTGAGAGAAGACGGATAAACTTGCCACTAATTTGAATGAATAATAATAATAATGTATTATTAATTAATAACAATAATAACAATTATTATTATTATTATTATTATTATTATTATTATTATTATTATAAATAAGAGTCAAAAGTAAAACACCTCTCCCTAAACACTAACAAGTCGAAGGAGGCGTTGAGGACAGGAGAAAGAGGAGCAGACACACTTCATCTTCGTCTTCATCAATGGTGCATCAGTAGAGATGCTCAGCAGCTTCAGGTTCCTCAGCGATGACCTCGAGTGGCGTACAAACACCACTGCAACACTGAAGAAAGCACAACGCTGTTTATTCCCGAGGAGACTTAAGGAAATGCAATGTGTGCACACCTCTTCTCAACAGCTTCCACAGGAGCAGCATTGAAAGCCTCTTGACCGAGTGCATCACAGCCCGGTGTGGTGACCGCTCCGCTGACCGCTCTGCTGAGGGCCGAACGGATCTTCAGAGGATGGTCAAGTCAGCCTGGCACTAGAGTAGAGCCACACCCTCACTTGCCATGAAGAGTTTCAATATGTGTGTTTTCTGTGTATTCCTAAGTACATTTGACAATAAATGTAATCTAATGAAAAATGTAAATATGTAAGTACTACTACTACTAGTACTACTGCATCCTAATCAAAATTGATTTTGGCCTCTTCAATTAGTTCGTCGTGAAAGGTCACAATTAATTTATGAAAAAAAAGGATTTTTTTTTTGAAATTCAATCGATAACCTGTTAATCACAATGAATAATTGCAATCACCATATCGGGCAAAGTAATCGCAATTATCATTTTTAATCGTGGAGCCCTACGAGGTCGTCTTTATTGATTAAAATTTCTAAATGGTTTCCAATAAATGTCTGCCTTCCCTCAACATCGTGAAACAAATCTGACATTTATTCCCAATCTTAGGTTTCCTCCACCCCTCTCTCTTATCATGCAACACAATCCACAGCAACACCAGCCCCTTATGTCCAAGACAGCTCCACGCATGCAGGGAGGTCCCTCTGCTGTCTGAGGCTCGACCCTGAAACCCTCGGATGGTTCAGTTCTCCGTTCCATCTTTTTAAATGATTAATGCGAGACAGTTTGAGGATGCTGCGACCTTAAGGGTTTAATAAACAGCCGCTGGACCCCATGCAGAGCAGAGCAGCATTTATTCATGGTTAGGCTTTTCCTAGTTATCCCTCTGCTAATTTGTTCTCTCCAAAATAAGAGCCTTATGGCTGGGAAAGCAGCAAGGTCTTGGCTCCAACGTGTTTATGCTAAAATAATAAAAAGGCAATTGAAGCACTATTGTTTCCGCAGGATCCCAACATCCTCCTAATTATGCAGTAATTATAATAACATCATAGCCATAATTCAGCTTTCATATTTAAATATTCATATTGCAACTTCTTAAAAACAGGATTTACAAAGCGCATGAGACAATGGAATCAACTGACAATACATTAAAAAGTAGGAATAGTACAAGTGGTTCCAAAGTTTGGTTATTATTCCCATTTATCCTAATTATTAAAATGACATAAAAAGTCCCATAAAACTCTCAATAATACTCTGGTATATCACATTAAAGCATGAAGAGTCATGGAGGCATAACTATATAACTAAACTATATAACTATATAACTACATAACTAAAAACTTTGGTTTTGGTTCTGCCGGTTTCGGTCAAAGTCATGCAGATATCCATGATTTTGATTTGTTTCAACAGCCTCTTATCCGTAGTCACACCGAATCAGTCAGCAGAAACACTTGTTAATTCCTTCCTCCAGCTCGCATGCACTGCCGGACACTCACCAGGCTTCAAGTGAGGCTTTACGAGTGCTTCACGACTAATGAGCTCAAGTTTTTCGCCCACTACACACCCAGTTAACTTTATCAAGGCTAATAGGGTATCAGAGGCAATGGGAATATCAATATGATATTTAATCTGCTGCATTTGATTTAACGTGCTTCATTAACAGAGAACTGTTTTTTCGTTACGTATTGGGCGTCAGGGACACAAACAGGGCCTCTGAAAAACACAGGTCTTGTGTCTCTCATGGAGGCCTTAAAAACACAGTGTACAGGCATTGAATCAAACACCCCCACCAGAGGTGGTTGGGTGTTACTACCCCACTAGGGCACAGGCTGGCGATTCAAATGTTTTGTACATATGATCACAAGTGAATCAGCGGGCCACAAAGTGTCATGTAAGCATCATACAAACAACAAAATATATTCCCCGTGAAAACACTTGCTTCCAAGAGGCCTTTTATTGGACTGGATGTGGCTGTACGATGTGCAATCATGCGATACTTGTATTGTTTGCTGTGTGAAGACTGTGGATATGCACACAGGCTTACTCATAATGCTACAGGCAGTGCCTTCTGAGGACCAGATGGCACACGATTAGCCCCGGCGAACATTGGCTGTGCCGTCAATGAGTAAATAGTGAATGTCAATTGAATGAGGCACTTTTTATGACATAAAGGGGAGGAAGTGGCTGCCTCAAATGTAGGCACAATATTAGTTCCCTCAGAGACCAAATGAAATATATCTGACGGTCTTATGCACCCGGGTTTACGGCATGTCCCAGATGCCACTAATTGGCAATGCGATGACAGTGACTTGTTTCTCTCTGCGGAGAGCCTAAACCACCATTTGATAATTACATGAATCATCCAACATTTCAAACAACTTAGACAAAACTGAAACCGAAATCTTTGTAGTGCAGCGCCAAAAATATGCCTACAGCCAAAACCCACGTGCCCACTACTCCAAAGTCATGAGCGCGCTGCTCCAGAATGATGTGCACACCACTACAAGTGGTACAAGAAGTGGTACTACAATACAAGAACTTAAGGACGTCAGTGGAATGTTTATTTTTGCCTCGATTGTCACCCCAGGGATTCGCCCCGAGACAGTGGTTAAATAATTCATAGGATCTGTGAATGAATTGTATTATTCTTCGGTTCTTCCATGAGTGTCAAGCCAGGATTACGTCAGCTTCTTGTAAAATAAAAATATTGTAAATTGTGAAATACCCTCTCTCCAGTTGTATTTTAACTATGTCAAGACCTGATGTTCACAGACATGTTTCTACTGCCAAGCATGATGTACTGTTCCTTTTCAATCTGCTACTAGTCTGCACTATTAAATGAGTGAAGATCACACAGGTCTGCATCAAAAAGGAAATCAGTTGAGAGTGTGTGCCTTTGGTAATACACCAGAACTAGGGTTCTGTCAGAAATCACTCATAGATTTAACCATTTATTGCATTAAATGGCGCTCCGTGCTGTAGGATCTAAAGCATGACATACAGATGTGAGATACAGCCGACCAACATGGAGCACGATACAATCCTCCCAAGGGGTACATCAGATATCTCAACCCATTGTGTCTGTGACATAGAATACAGAGCACAACCAAGGCTGGGTGGCAGCGGGTGAAATCCAGCACACTTAACTTCACAGAGAGTGTGTGTGTGTGAGTTGGCAGGTCTTATATGGACCGCCTATCAGCGTACATGCGTATGATTGGACGGCGTTAGCTGTCAGCTGATAGGCGGCGTGTGACTAGAGTGTCCCGCCAGAACTAGCTCCAACCATGTCTTAAAAACAGGCTTCATCTTGAACACCAGCGAGTGTTAACCCTAAGAATCCAAATGCAAGGGGTCTAAATGAACAGGTCTCACTGCTGATACTGTAGACTGCATAAAGATGACGAAAGAAAAGATGAGAGGAACAAATGAAAAATAAATCCTACCACACACCCAAGTACCACATCGTCTCTTCTGAACGTCATGTGATTTGTTTTGGAGGAGGGGAGTAAGGTTGGAATCATCAAACAAGTGGGCCTGTGTACCACGGGCCCTCTGATGACATATTGTGAGATGAGTCGTCAGTATGACTCATCAGAGAAGCGAGAGTGTGCAAACACACACATCAAAGCAATGAATCAAGTGCGTGGAACAGGGCACTGGTGTGGCACCATGCATGTACTGGTGTCTTTTCACTTGTTAAGTGAGCAACATGGCAGGATTCAACATCACCACTGGAACCGCCGTCTCCATACACACAAAGACTCTCCCACTCAGACACATGTTGAGACAGCGAGCCCTCCACCCAGCCTCCCCATCTTCTCCTACGGCCTTATCCACAGGCGACTCAGATTGTGCGTTTGGGCTGGGCTGATTGGCCATTAATCCCGGTCGTTTATAAACAAGCTTCTAAATATACACAGCGCTTAATTAAAGTTGGGCATCCATTATTGAAGCCAATCTCAGTTTTATGGGATGAGAAGGTAATTAGTCCCTCTTCACCTTAACACTCATCTCTGTTGCCAGGCGTATAAATACCAAACCCTGCTGGCTTGTTTGAATGGGATCCTAATGCCTTACAAAAGGTTAGAAGAAAAGAAGTCTGGGTTCATTTGTTGTTGTGGATGGATTAAGCTGATCCCACTGTCGGCGTGTACACAAGCGCTGGTGGAAGAACGGGAGCCTTTCAAGGTCACGTCCAAGTCTGAGGATAAGATGGCCACTCGTGGTGATCTTTGGAACGTCTGACAGAAATCACTTTGGGTAATAACAAATGAGCACCCCCGTTTTTGTCATTAGGAAAAGAGGTATTGATTTTTGCATTTGTCAAAAGTGTGGAATTATAACCTGCATATGCTCTGTGTATGAGTGAACACACTTCCGTTGGAAAAGAGAAATGATGGTTTTATGTGAGTGGCAATAGGTCAACATTGACCGCCTTGGTGTAACTTCCTCGACTGCTCCAGACAACGGACAGTTGGTGGGGGAAAAAACCCCTGAATGGACTAAACCCTTTTGTTATTTCACACAATATGTTCCTTATGATATAGTCGATTGACGATTAGAAGCTGCACGAATGCTATGAATCCACCGCGACTTGGCAGGGGTGTCATAGCTAAAGATGTAGCGGGCCCAAGGGTTCCCTGATAACCATTTCGGAACAGAGCTTTTAATTGATTTAATCATTTGCTCAGGTGAACTGGTGCAGTCCCGGCTCCGTCAAGGTCACCTGCGCTGGCTGGCTCACTGCGGCACTCCGAGGGAAATCACAAAGAACAAAAGACAGTGGAGGGGTGGCCATGTCAAACTGCTTCATTCATTCTCTTTATGTATTTACAGTGACCATGGCAACATGAAATGTAATAACAACTTGATCATTTTATGTGCTGTTAGTTTTTTGGGGGGATACATTATGTCAGGGTCCTTTGACTATATAATCCTTTTTCATAAGAGTAACATGTTATTACAATCTTGTACCATTTCTATTGCCTCAGGAATTCTTAATCATTTGTATTCTATATTTGCAAAAAAAAAAGGTTAAATACATTAACCTCCATGAATGATGGCAAGTATATGTAGAGAGAAGAGGTAGCAATGTGAAAGGCCTGGAAGCTTACAAGCCTGATTTGCTGCAGTATTAATAGGTTGTTTGCAGTCAAGTGACACCCATGACGTGAAGCTTCAGATAGAGGGCAGGAATTGACATGGAGAACGTCAAGCAGTGGTACTCTGTTCATGCAAACAGTTTGGAACCAGATGTTCCAGAAAGATACCAAAAAATAATAATACTGTAATCGATCCGTATTGTTTTTCAAAAATAATGATTTATCACACGATGTTAGCGATTTACCTGCTATCGAGTCAGTAGATATAGTAGATTAACTTGTACTGCAGACCTCGTACTGCACCAAATATCTAATGAAAGTGTTCAAAAAGCCTGGAGGCATATCACTTTTTTAGTGTGTAGCTGGGTTCACGAATTGGGAATGAAAAAAATGAAAGGACAACTGTCTAGTTTTTGCTAGGGTGAGTGTATGCTTTTAGTTTTCAAGTAAAAATGCTTCCAAGTCACAATGCTTAGGATGGGTTGTACCAACAGTAATAAGTAATGTTAATGTTACAAAGTAAGGAAATAATCGTAAGCACCTTTTATGAAGTTTCAGATTTGGCTCCTCCAGACAAAGTACTCAGTACGTAAGTTATTCTAAGGTAGTCCTACATGAGCCACAAGGTAATGTGTTCCCAGTCAACATGAGGTCTTCATCTGAACACATCAGAGATATGTTAATTCCCTTTGATTGTCTAAGTTATGGATAGGATTATTCAAGGCATATAGCCAATCTAATGAAATTCATCATATTAGAATGAAAGAAAAAAAGGACGAAAAAAAACAGCACAAATGTTCAATCTGCCTCTGGGGTTAATCAAATCAACATATACTCATGCAGGCCAAGACGAGGATGAAAGCAAAGACATTTCAAACTTTCTCCAAACGAGGGACAGCCGCTAAGGTGTGAAAAGTTCAGAGCCCGGCCTTCAGAAACTGAAAAGATTGACTTCCATGGCAGGGGATTCATTAAAATGATAATTCTTATTTATGAAGCCCTTTAAAAAATTTAAATATTCTCCATATACCTGACTCCTATTAATTAACTTTTGTTCTCTAATTTGTCTTTTCTATCTGCTCCTGCGCCCCTATTTCCCTCTCTTCCCAGTGAACTAGGCACACTAATAGGTTATGAATAATTCTGTTTCAGCTTGACGGCAATTAGCCACAACACTCGCGGCTATTCTTGTGCGCGGTGGTGGTGGCTTTAGAGCTGGCGGGGTTTGGGGTCCTCTGACTCCCGCCTGGCTCTGGGATACACAACAGCCAAGGCAACACCAAAACCAGAAAAAATCAAGGCAAAGGGGGAATCCTTTTCCCATTGATAACTCTCCACTGACGTTAGAAGCACCCTTGCTGTAATTAGCGGTTGTAAATAATCTTGTGAGTAATTATGTCAGATAATAGCAGGGGACAAAAGGTGAAAGTGCCTTTCCATTTAAACCTGTTAATTTCACAAAAAGCTAAAAACAGGAAGGTTTAAAGCAATTGGTGGTTTTTAGACGCATGGAGAGATTGGTAATGGATTAATAATGTAATCTGTCTCTGGTTTCACTTTAAAATTCCGGCTAGTGCTAATTAGCCATTGAAGCACACAGAGAAAAGTCTTGGCGGGCTGTCGGTGCTAATGTCAGAAAGCTAAGGAGCTGTCAGCAGGCAGGCCTAACACCAATAATTACAGTACAGATGGAACAATTCAAGGCACAAAACAGACTCTGGTTAGCAAGTCAAATATAATCGTAGCTCAGCAAATAATAAACAAGAGTCGTTATAATGTAGTCAAGTCTACTTACACTGCCCTTTATCACAATTATAGTCTTTAATGTGCTAACATTGCCAAGCAATTACTATTTAGCTAGGCTAGGCAGGGAAATACATCCTTACAACAAGAGGGTAGAGATTGAATGAGGGGCGTGAAAGAGCCATCTAGCCAGAAAATAACTACTCAATAAACTGTTCACTAATATAATATGTATTGTCTGTAAAGTGGAACTATGAATACAGCAGTAAGATAGTAGACTGGCATATAATAAACACAAACAAACATAGAAAGCCCTGCGAGGACAGCGCCACCCCCTGTGTTATAAAGTAAAGAGTGCTAAGGAAGGACTTAGGGGAACTATGTAGAGACAGACAGACAGAAACGACCCATTGTTGACATTCATTGAATTGACATCAATCTACAGGTTGTGAGGATACTGCTAGCTTCCGCGCACTGTTAGCATTGAGGTAATATCCACTTGTAATTTCTAAATGTTTCGACACAAGCGCTTGCAGGGAGAACGCTCTGACAGATAGACGTTGTCAAACTCCCAGCGAGCTCGTGCTAAACATCTCAGCGGGGGGAGCTACGGCCAAGGTCTAGCGAACACAGAGCCGTATTGCAATACCGACCACATTGCCGGCGTGTGGAAGTCTTCCGTTAAGGTGCAGTTTGGACTGTACCTTAAGGTGCAGTTTGGACTGACGAAAGGAGACAACAGAACAAAACACAAATACACAAAACATCACAAAAACATCCGCCATCATCTGCTGGTGTCGCTGACCAGGACAGCTGGATGGTCAGCCGGTCAGCATGGAAGATGGAAAACTCACGACTGGAACTCCATAGCGGGCACCGCAGGCTAGTGTAGCGCTGTATACTGTAGTATGGGTTTTATGTGGGCATCGCGGGCTAGCGTAGCGCTGTATACTGTAGTATGGGTTTTATGTGGGCATCGCAGGCTAGCGTAGCTCTGTATACTGTAGTATGGGTTTTATGTGGGCATCGCAGGCTAGCGTAGCGCTGTATACTGTAGTATGGGTTTTATGTGGGCACCGCAGGCTAGCGTAGCGCTGTATACTGTAGTATGGGTTTTATGTGGGCATCGCGGGCTAGCTTAGCGTGACTACTGTAGTATGGGAATTATGTGCGCAATATGGGCTAGCTAGCATAGCTAGTAGTACACTGTAGCATGGGTTTTATGTAAAAGTAAGGGTTAGCATAGCGCTGTATACTGTAGCATGGGAATTATGTCAAAGCAATAGGATAGCATCATGCAACTGCTGTAGTGTGAGAGTGATGTAAAGGCCATTGGCTAGCGTAGCACTGTGTAGTACGAGTATTACATGAGCTTTATGGGATTATGTGCGATTATGTTAGGTACTCACACATAACGGTTAGAAAAACATTCCCCGACGCCAGCACAACCTTCTCCCTGGTGGCCCGGTCATAGATGCCCACATGGCATTCATACGGCCCGTTGTCGGAGATCCGCACCTCGGGGAGCCTGTGGAAGCACAAAACAAGATGGCCGTTAACTCAAACTGTGTAATCGACGGTTCAGAGGAATCGACAATCACATGCACTTACAGTGTGTGAATACTGTAAGGACTTAGGGCGGTATGTGCATATAATGGTACATACTGCACTTGGCCGTAGGCCGAGGGTTGAGCAGCCTAACAGCATGCGTGACGTTGTGACTGACATCTCCTGGAAGCTCGAGCTGAGCCCAGCTTACGGACTTCATTTACAATTGAATAGGCGTGACGCGCACTGTGAGCGCACACCATCATTGTCTATCGGCTGCACTGGGCACGCTGATCATTCCCTGCAGTGCCCTGAAATGGAGGTCCAGCCTGAGACTGAGAGTAGGAACAGGCAGTGGTAGAAGACCACAGTATATTATATTATATATATAGTCTGCTGGATAAGGTAGAGTGAAAGGGTCACTTTAATCAAATATTAGATTAAGTAAGAGTGGTTAGGGTGTCCCTGCCGAAAGGTTAGGTCCACAGTCTACCTGTACGAGTCTTTGAGCAAGATACCTACCCCCTACCAGCTCGGTATGGTGGTATATATTCACATGCTAATCCCTGATTGGTCGAATTGACAAATCACATGGTATGCAGCAGTGAGTCAAACAGCGCTGCTCTGTATGGTATAAGGCATGAAGGAGTCCTTGTGGACTCACGGTTTTGCTTTGTAGACTTAACCAGAGACACGCTAAAGCGCCTTTTATGTTTCATTTGGTTTCAT
>OMNR01070897.1:0-17614 GCA_900303205.1 Mora moro
TGTTGTCTTTCTATTTAATAGCCTGTCTATACCAAACTGTGTTTGATTCCTTTGGTCTGATCAATTTCACTGGGGGGCGGGGGGTAATGGGGTATCAAAGACAAAGGAAAAACTAAATGTAACAGAAACCTAACTGACCACTTATTAGCCCACCATTAGCATGATCTTAAACGTTTTGTGTGTCCCTCATGACACTAATTATGGGTCTGCTCCTTTTATGCACCAGGGCAGCACGGGTAGCAGACTAAACTAGTGGAGATAAGTCCACTACCCGTGGCCGGATTCGGAATCAACTCCAACACATCTGGAATCGTCCATCCCTCGGGAAGAATGTCTGCATTGTTGTCTTGTACTTTCCAGCGCTGTCCTGCATCATGTCAAGAACTGCGTATTCATGACTTCATACATTTAAATCTCTTGCCCCATTTCTACGTGAGCAGCGGCGTTCACTCGCTCACGTTATCAAGTACTCACTCAAGTTATCTGATGAATTTGACCTCGCAGTCAATTTCTTGTGCCCTTATTCTATTATTCTCTCTCTCACCTGGAGTTGTCCATCGATCCATGTCTCACATCCTCTTGTCTTCCACTCTCTGTTCACACACACACGTCTGGTTGTAGCCTGCAGGGCCCACTGGTTGGAAGAGTGCACTACACAGACAAGATGTGGAAAAACATTAGAACATTGTAGCACTGATGGGGAATCCTTATTTACTGTATGTACAGCATATAGTCATGTAAAGTCTAGTTTGTATTGGCAATACAAACGTATAGCAATTCTCCCTGCCGCATAAGCGGCTTTCTTCTGGGCTCCTCCGACACAGGACACAGGTAGTGATGAGTAAACCGGTTTATTGCAGAGTTGTACAGTGTTTTTGTAGGCAGAGCAGATGGTCCATGTGTGACATGTCAACACTCTCTTGAGTGAGTGTCTGTGTGTGTGGGTGTGTGTGGTGGCTGGTTTAATCTGTGTGCCTTGATTGGCCAATGCACCACAGGTGTGCAGCCTCACCCATCCCCATCAGCCTAATCAGCCTGACTGGGGCCAGGTGAGGCTGCTTAAACCAGCCACACACACGCTCCACAAAACTCAATCCAGTTTTTTAAAATTATGTTAAATTTGTCCAATCTGCTCCAATCTTAAAGAGAAAGTAAACTTTTCTGAATAAATATTAAGCATTACTCCAATCTTCAACCTTAGGGTACCTCTATGTTCAACCAGTTTCTCGTAAGAGCCTTTTTACTTTGGAGATAAATACACATTTATCTCCAAACCTTGTAAATGCTAGGTTTGTTTTTTCCCAAATATAATACCTCAAAGGTAAGTGGTCATTTTACCCTTAAAAATAGTCCAATTATTTTGCTCTGACCAGTAAAGATTAAGTGAAAAGCAACCCCAAAAACATGGAAGTTATTTATTCTCTCCACATATTCTCCAGCATTCTGTACCCACATTTTTTGTTGTAAAAAATTATATTATATATATTTTTTTATGTTCTTGCCGTGTTTTTAAACCCTATAGTGTTTAAAATTAATATTAATATAAAAGGAAATAGTGCTGGGTTGCTGTGTCCCTGAGGTTCGAATTGCTCATTGGTCATCACTAGCAGAGGTGTGTCTATGTAATCTTTTTAATATAAAAGGGTATACAAGGTAATACACTGCTGGGTAATCAAACCACATACATCTGGTAGTGACAGATGACTTTAAAGTGTATCTCAATTGCTGCCGTTCTTGGTTACAAGCTACTTCTAAGAACAATTTGCTGTGTTGAGATAAATGTTCAGTTTTTTTTCTGTTTTTGATGGTACATTTGATCCTTCAAGGGAGTAGGGTCAGCAGGAAGAAATGGTTTCTCTTCTACACACGCACACACGCATACGCACACACTCATACGCACACACACATGCACAGAGCTTTGATTTGCCTGCTCATCATTCTGCATGTTTTCTTTGTAACTACTTCAAGGCTTTTGACATAATCAGCTGCTTCTCGGTTGATGTGTTTGTGTGCATTTTCACTTCGTTTTCAAATGTTCCACCTGTGTGTTTTACAGGTTGTCTTCACTCTTCAACGCTCCACTCAGAATTTTGCGTCAATTTATTGACAGAAGCGAACCGATTTGAGACTAAGTATCTAAGTAACAAACAAGAATCACATTTTTCTTTTTGACGCAAACATTGATGAATCAATTTGTTAGTCAACAGAAAATGTTTCATATTATTTAAAAAGCAAAAACACATTTGCTTCTTTTCGTTTCACGTGGCGGTCTTCGTTTGTGTGTTCGTACCGCTTTGTGATTTCATGGTGATTTTTCTTTTTATTTCATGTCATTCTTATTTTCCTCTACAAAATTAGAATTACAGCAATTTGTGAACATTTTAACCTGAAGAACTTCGCTTTGCTCGGCAGGTAGCCTAACACATTATAGGTAGAATATGTTGCAACAATAAACAAGTGATTTGTAGCAGTGATGGAGAATCAGTTTATTCACCCTGTAAGCGACCTAGGGACAGCACATGAAGCCCAGGGGAGGACAGTATAATAGTTGTGTAATTGTATAGCACAATGTACAGACAGAGATAATGTGGCTTGTGTTGTTTCCAATGGGCAACGCATGATATGCAGCATATGTCATATGTCATGTCAGAGGGTCTACATGTGGTGTAGAGAATATTCGCGGGGGAGACGAAGGGCTGTGTATTTTGACAGTTCTAATGGAATAATAGTAATGACGTTGAGTGAAATATGTGCGAGAGAGCGTAGCTACCCGAACAGCCTTTGTGAAGGATGTTTGGAAACAGTCCCCACAGTGTCAGCCCTACTCCCCGGAGGCATTACACTCATTCATCCCTTTCGCTTTGCGCCGAAGCACACTGGGTTCTCTTATCATGGTGTGTACAGCAGGTAACGTCAGCCAAACGAATATGCGACAATAAACATATGAGAGTATAGATTTGGTGAATGATTAGAATACAAAAAAAAACATAGCCAACCACAAATGGAGATATAACAATATACAACACTATAGTAGGCTCAATGCTATTCACATCCATTGGAGGTAGCGGTCGCTAAGAGGGGAGGAATGCTATACTGTTCGCTACCCAAGGTTCCCCAAGGGTGGTTGGGTAGTCCGCCCTATCAAAGAGAGACCATTTTACAGTCAGTAATGTCTGTCAATTAGTCAAATCTAATGGCCATGCCTTGTCATGGCCGAATATGGAAAAAAAAAACAACTTTTGTTCTCCCCCAGCACATGCACCTGCCCTGATGGGAGTCTCTGCAGGTGAACCACTCCAGGTCACCAGGTCAGCTCTATGTGACAGCAGTGCCACCATGTCCTGCACCGCAGCCGACCCTGCTGTCCAGATCCCTGTCAGCAGATTACCGAGGATGAGGTCGTCGACCACGGTTCAACACCAGAGCATCACGATAGAGGGCCAATCATTGGGAAATGAACCACTCTATATCATCGGCTCCCCGTATCAAAGTTAACCCTGGATGCTGCCATTCAGGGTGGTCTCTTGATTTGCGCTGACCCACATCCCGTTGTCCATTCCATAGCCGCCCACTGAGGTCCACCAATAGCACTACTTTTTGGTTTTACTAGGGCACGGCGCAGCTAATATTTGGGAATCGTCTGCCATTTTGATTGTATAATTTGATAGGTGGCGTAACGTCTAAGTGGCTGTGAATGAAAGTGTCTGCTAAATGTCCTAGATCATATTTCTATTCCAGCCGTAATCAATCCCCTCACTGTCGAGTTATGTAAAACACCCTTGGTTTCTCTCTACCACGGCAACTCCTTGTACTTATTTATTCTGTTAAAATATTTCTTTGTCCAGAGATGATTACCTCCCGCTGTCGTAATCTAGCCCTCTCCAGCGGTGGCAAGTCCCCTTGTCTTTGTTATTCCTGATAGCAGTACAAGTACACCCGTTGTTTCTCTGTAGATACTGCCTGTGTGTAAGGACTTTCTTCCCATGGTTATGCCAAATCAAATACTTAGCTGTCATGTGTAGGAAGAAATTGTAAGTACCCATAAACATATGTATTTTAACCACAGTGCTATAGGAGTTTGACGCTGCTGTCTTTGCATACCCTGCTGTTGTTCCTCTGTATTGGTCAAAATGTTTGGTGTTTGAGCACAGCTGTTCGGCAACTCGATCTGTATGTGCACACATTACAATAAATAATGCTGATAATCGCAATTCATTTGCATATTTTTACATAAGCAATTTGTATGTTACAGGCTGTTTGTAGGCTTACTCCTTTTAGCTGCATCTATTTCACTCTTTTTACCCTGCCCTGTGTTGCTTGTTATGAAAGGTATGGCTGAGTATATGCAAGAGGACACAATTTGTTTTGATTATTTCAATGGATTGAGCAACACCCACTGGCCTTATGCGCCTCTCCAGGACGCCATAGGCCCCAACGGACAACCTGCCTGTAGGCTGTGTAGCGGTATTGCCTAGGGATAAGGAGACATTAGTTATTGAAGAATCAAACTTGAATTTACTTTGTGATTACTGTGTGTTACTTATCTGGTCAGTGTCATCTTCTGTGTAGGAGTATTGAGTGGACCATGGTTCTGCTGGAAGTTCATGTAGGATATCTAGGAGCACAAATTGATTGAGACAGCAAGCCTCAAATCCTGGGTGTTGTGTTACAGGTAATGTCTGGCAGCATATACTCTCCACAGCACGGTCTGGCAGTGCCTGCACAAGCACTTGAGTAGTACATGAGCAGTATAAACAATAGCTTTAACATGCTAACTTATAACTTTGAGATAGCCTATAACTTTTATTAGCCCCATTTGTGACCCAACAATCTGGCGTATTATCAGCACGGTCATCCCATTGAAAACCTTTTGGTCAAAAGGAACAGTGTTTTTACTTTCAGGGGTCTCAAAGGACATTTGGGGGATATTATATGGATTTAAAAGTTGGTTTAAAGTTTATTATCCAACTACTCTGCCACTGTCGTGCCAAGGTACTTACCCCTGATAGGAAGTGTGCTCCTGAGAGCAAAGGTGAAGCTACATTACTACGCTTCGATTTCACCCAGGTAAATGAAAAATAGCAACATGTGGATTGTTTAATTCATTCAAAACGCCTGGAATGGGCTGCTTTAAATGTATATATATTGGCGAGAGAGAGGGCAAGACTTTGCCATGTTTCAGTTTCCTGGGTTTAGTGGCGAGAGAGCGAGAAAGAGAGTGGGACTTCCGATAGAGGGATATCCGTTTCTGTTACATTTTTAGGATTTTGCTTTGTCAAATTCTTAGTAATAAGAGAAATTGCGCTATGGTAGACCGGATAAGTGATACAATTCATTCATTTCTCTCAGCCTAGCGCCGTTTTGTTATTCCTCCTAATTGTTAAATGTATTTTTCTATTTTCTTATCAGAGCAATTTTTATCTATTGATAATGCCAGTTTTGTATTCATAATGTACAGTGGTTTGCTTTCATTGTGTGCAGAATGCAGTGTTAATTGTATGTTCTCAATTGTCCAGTTATCTGTGAAATATATTTTTGTTTGCTATTAGACTCGAGTGTACGAAATACCCGGTGGGATTCAGGGGTCCCCCCCTACCTAGTACTCCAGTGTTACGCTGAAGCCTTACACAGACTCAATACCAGTGGTGGCTCCTGAGCTGGCCAGTTGGTGGTGCAAAGGAGTGAATTTATGCGAGCACCCACAGTGTGTCAGCTCGAAAAATGTTGTCTAAAATAAGACCAAAATGTAAAGAAAACAGGTGTAAAATCCTATGTTTTTGCCAGTCTCTGCTAGCCAGTTTGTGAACATTCTACTCCGCTCCAAAACTCAACTTCTTCTTTTGGTGACGCAGACGTGCCTTTTCCGAGGCACTTTGACGTCACGAGACGTCATACGTGGAGCTCCGTCTGGGCAGTGGTTGATGAGTCGTGTCCGAGAGAGGGTTAAGCGTCTTGGACACATATATGTTTTCTAAACATTTGGATTGCGGACCATTTGCAACAGCGCCACCCATGGAAGAAGGCCGTACAAGAAACCACCGGGTATTCAATTGCAAGATAAGAGGAAACGCCACAACAATATTTTTCTGTAGCCTATTCATATTTGTGAATAAATGTTTGGAATTTGAATAATGAATAGTAACTGGATAGTAAGCTTAGTATAGTAAGCTTTTAAAATACATTTTTAGTGACAATTGCAAATGACAAATTAGCATTTGTCCCAGCATTTTGATGTTGAGCCTTGCAGGGGGTCTCACCCTGGTTGCACTGCTTCAGCATTTTTCATCCAATACACAATTTGAAAATATATTTGCGCATGGACAGGAGTTGAACTTGCCTGATTTTCTTCTTTTTTTTTTAAATATGTGGGACCTCTAGTGTGTCCTTGAAAGTGATGTTCTGGACATGCAGCCCCGCTTGTGAGAAAAACAAACCTGTGTGTGTGTGTGTGTGCTTGTAGGGGCTCATGTGTATCTCTCTGGCATGTGCAATGGTCTGTGTAATGAGGATGCCCACAACCTCATCTACGCAGGTAGACACCGAGGCCAAATTACAAGACAAGAAAATACAATGATGGCTCATTAATGAAAGAATGAAAATTAAAAAAAAAAACATGCCACTAATCTCTGGTTCCTAATGAATATGGCTATTCAGAATTTCCCTCCATGTTTACATGGAGACGAGTTGCTCAAAGTTCAATAGTGTGAAATATATAAATATATAGAAATAATTTTGATCTTGCACAACGTGAACCTAAGTATTAGGCAAACTTTGAATGTCTGTTGCACGGCAACAGACATTCACAAAGAAAAAGGGTTTAACTGAATTAAATGGTGGCAATGATACGTGCTTCATACAGAGATAAATGTCATGACTTCAACATTCCAACTAATGCATAATGGATATTATGCTTCAGCAACCTTTCTTCCTCCTTTAAAATGCAATACAGATCTTTTCTCTTTGCTCGCACTTCACGAGACCATTACCACCCTTGCTATTTTCCCATGTGACAGACAGAAACGGGACTTTTATGGCACAATTATCATTACTGTGTCAAGGCTAATTTCTGGACTGTTCCTGTCTCTTACCACCATTCGCACAGAAAATGTTTTCCCTCCTTTCTTGGTTTGGTCCTTCCACAGGCTACTGAATTACTCAACTGTTAAACTGAATTGAAGTGGCGTTTACAGGAGGAACCACCAGCCCTGCCCCTTCAATTCAGTTTCAATAAGGGGAAGGCAGGTCTGTCGCAAAACACTTCAATCAGCAGGTGACCGGGGGTAACCATATCTTTCAATGCGCTCCCATGTTTCTCAATGAGAAATTCCACAATGGAGGCGGAGCTTAAGCGTATTGTGGTGCAGAGTGCTTTTGTTGTGGATTGTGTTATGTATTCCGCTGCCTGCTGTTTTTGATGTGTTTTTTTTATTTGTCAGCTGATCATCTTCAATGGTTTAGATGGCGAGTCCAGGTGGGATTAAAAATGCCTCCAAGTGTGAACAGGGCCACAACAAAGTTCTGCTTTCCGCTCTACACTTGAGATCCTAATGGATGAAAATGAGTTGCTTTATACAGATTTGTGTCTTAAAGCCACTGAAAACCCAAATTGACAATAGCCTTCCTACTAATTTAGGGTCTTATGTACATAATAGTAATCATCTAAAAGTATTAGAAATTAGTTTCAATCCAAATTTGAAATAAGCTTTTGTAAATGTCCCTGGTATTGAGTTTGAATTTGCCGTGGTTATGCTCGGACATATATTGCGCTATTTATTCTGCAAACCAATCATACAAAAATTGTGTCCCATGTCAATGTCAGTTGTCCCACCCAAACAGGTGCAACAAAACCTTTCTGCTCCCACTCAATCTGCCTCTTGAGTTTTCAGCCAACTCCCGGATGAACAAGGAACCAACCAATCAGATGCAACAAAACTTTTTTGCTTCCACATATAAAGAATCTTATATATTCATTCCAATTTATATACATACAGCACGGAAGTTTGACAAATAGTATCAGTGAAACCAAAACACAGGTTTACGAAGATTAACAACTAAAAGGGTCTGACATTTATACTGTGAAAGCGAGGATTGCAATTGGTGCGTTTCCATCCAAATGTATCGCAAATCTTAACCACATTGTCAGAAATTCGGCAAAAGAAGATGTGGATTTCTGTGCGTTTCTATCCACTACTGTTATGCCAATATTAGGAGTTGGTTCATTAAGATAAGCAGTAGGTGGCACTAATTCTCCAGTCAGGTGTCATTATACCACCACAGAAGAAGACGAGATGACGTAATTAACAGAGCGCCAGTCAGTCAAACCTCAATGAAGGAAACTTGACATGGACCAAATTATATTACAGCTATGTACCATTGGAAGGGTTGTAGTAACAGCCCTGTGTGCATACATAAGCATGTTAAGAAGCCATCCAGAGACGACGAAGAGAGCTTGCAGTGGACTATGCAATAATGGCACTAATGGCTAAGGCCACCACCACCACCACGAGGCATTTCACACACCAACTTTGGGTGATTAGCATTTCATGAATGTCAAGAGACACACACGTCGCAAGTCATCGACCACCTGCGCCAACTTGACGAGCGGATTGCCATTGCATTATACAAGCTTGCCACTTCAAGTGCTGAATACAGGGTAGTCGCTGAAACCGTTTGGTGTAAGTAAAACAACAGTACAGCGTTGTATTTTCCTCAACCTGCCAAGCCGTAAAATCAAAGCTGATGTGCCGGTACATCACATTACAATAGCGGAACGTAATTGCTCGTTCCACCATGTGCCACAAGTATATGGTGCCCTGGGTGGTACGCCCAACATTTCCTCCAGCAGCTGGGTACAGGGACTATGTGAATGGAAAGGGATGGCCATCTATTGTGCTCCAGGCGTTTGTAAACAACCAGTTGCTCATTCGTGACGTGTGTGTTGGTTCACCAGGCTGCGCACATGATGCAGCTGTGTTCAACACGTCCAGTCTGTTCTGGTAAGCTATGATAATTATAAAATCAAATATTTATTCTGACATAGTTGTATATTTTGCCCATTCTGCCCATTTGAGCGAAAAGACCAGGGCAAAGACAAAGAAAAATGCACCTTGGAGTAACAAGCAAGGAACAATTAGTGCTCTAATCAATTTTGTCGGTGTGGCTTGCCTAGTGTATTGGTTACAACTAATGTTCCCTGTATTTCCTCTCTGGTATATTGTACATATTGCTATGGTTGCAGATTTATTGAGAGACATCAGCAAGCCCAGCACCCGGCTTATCCTTCATCAGCCATGGCTGATGAAGGGATGCTCTGGTCCTAACCTCTCAGGAAGGAAAATCTGATCTTCAATGAGCAGCTGAGCAGAATGCGTGTCAAGGTTGAACATGCTTTTGGTCACCTCAAGGCAAGATGGTTAGTCCTTGCCAAATGTTCAGACGTCCACCACTCCTTCATATCAACAGTAATGCTAGCATGTAGCCTGCATAACCTGCGTGAGAAGGAGAAGCAAATGGCAGTACTTGCTGCACCGCCACCCTGTTTTCCCCCAGCCACCACCTTGGCGAGCTTGTCAGGATCAACCAAGCCACACAGCCGTGGCAATCCGAGATGCTCTTGTTCAACATGTGGCAATCGGGGTTCACCAAGGTGGTCCCTGAGGCTGACTTTGATTAATGCTACCAACTTAGGATCACGCTACACAGTCATCCGAATCTGGACGATCGCTCTGGGCTTAATGACAGCTATCATGGCATAGTAAGGCTTCTTATAATCAACAGAAATCAGATGATGGCTCAGCGTTCTATGAGGTTGATTAATGCTACTTAATCCAATGGCTCAGCGCGTAAGGCTGCGCAGAGTCAACAGAAATCAGCTGATGGCTCAGCGATTTGTGACGTTGATTCATTACTAAACATTACTTGGTTCAAGTAAGGAAAAACATGGTCATGGCTCTGTGATTTTATACTCATTGACATACGCCAGCCACATCCGCCAACCAGCGAGAGCTCAGCTGGCTCATTCATCTGACAGCTCGCTGCATAGCTCAAGCTCGCAAAACCCACCACCTGCACCATATCGTCAGTCTGTATTGTCCATTCATACTCTCCCTTTGTCTATAACCACCAGGATACATGCGTTATATTCATACTCTTCACTTGTCTATGACCACAATACATATGCTATATTCCCCATTTTTACATTAATTTACATATTTTAAGATTTCATATTTTTATATTTATTACGGACATTTTTGCTATTCTTGCAATATTTTTGCCCAATTTGATATCTTCTTGCCTTCTACATTCCTTCTTCTATATTTGTTGCTTGCCATGTCACAAGGAATTTGTCTGTTCCAAATGACCCTGTGTTATACCGTGCATATGACAAATACAACACTTTGACTTTGAGTCATGCGTTGTTCACTCTGTTAAGATAGAAAGCTGTTAAGTTATATTACGGTATAACCTTGATATCCTAAAGACTGTTACCAACTTAAACTTTACTTAAACTACTTGCGATGCGGTCCATTGCACTCCATTGTTAGAAAGTACTGCAGTCAATTCAGGGAGGGGAGGGGCCATGTGTCCGACCTTGCAGTGTTTTGCCGTGGAGGAGACTCGCTTCGAAGTTGAAATTTTCGTACTTCTTTCCACAATTGTTGGTGCCGTCTTTGAGGTCACATTTGTTTTCACACTAGTTTTACGCAAGAGGTCTATTTTTTATAGGTCCAGCTTACTGTATATGTATATGATATATGTAAATGTATGAATACACACCATAAATATATGGATATATACGTCACACATCACTTTTTGTGACATTTAGTGAAATTTAAATGAATTGATTTTGCTCATTTTCTGGTCTTAAGAATACAGATGACTTCAATTGTGTGAATGTATTTCGGTCATCTTTGTACTTCCCTTCAGTTAAAGCTGGAAAGACATTCTGGCAGGAGGACCAAACGTTTAAGTCTCTTCTTCCTTTTCTAAAGAACATTCTTCATTCTACACTGAAGCAATTTTCTCTGTCGGGAACAATTACTGCTTTCAGTGTTTTTCTTTTTTCTTTTTAAAGTTGAACACCTAGAACTACAAATGCAATGCCCTGAGGCAAAGAGCAAGACGACGAAGGAACCAAGACACCGAAGTAAGGAAGGTAGTTAAGACAAGGAGGTAATAGAGAGGAAAAAGTGGGAGACAGAGAGATTTTTTTTTTTGTTTTTGTCTTACGACCTATGATATTGACGCCCGACAGCTAAGTGTGGAAGAACAGAAAAAACAGGAAGGCCTAATATGAGGGTAGAACGAGAGGATTACACAGAAGAGAGAGAGAGAGACCAGGAGAACTGCAAGCCAAAGTGGAACACAAGGAGCGAACAAAGGGAATCGCATGTGCTTGACAAATTGCTGTACAGTGGAGGTCATGCAAATGACCACGACCACGAGGCAAAATACAACGCAGGTGTGCTGACATGAAAGACATGAACAGGGTGGAAATAATGGAGGAGGAGTTTTTGAGACTGAGTGAAATAAATAAATGGACAACCTTAAGCTTATTCTGACTTTACAGTATAAATCGGCCGGGGTTTTGTATGAAGATGTGCATACTTTTTTTGTAATTTGAAATGAATACAAACTTTACTCGTTTGTAAAGGTGTTACTTTTTGTGATATTCTAATGTGAATGGGAGTACACCTGGTTTTAAGCCATTTCTCAGTTCAGTTATGCTAATAATACCTTTCCCACACACACACACACACGTGTACTCTAACATCATCCTTTTAATGAGCTGACACACGGTGTTAATGTTCAGCGAAGGGTCGGATGTTTGCTGCTTTAATTTCTCCCTCTATGGCTTACACCACACATTTGTTTTTTGACGAGTTGCACCAAGAACAAATAAACTAAATTTAGCCCGTTCAGCCAGCTGGCTCATGCTTGAAGTACAAATAGGGGATTTACATACGCAGACGAATTTACACGGTTATTTCAATAATCGAATAAAAAGGCAACCAGAGGATTTGAAACATAGACAAGTAAAGACTGGACCAACACATGTAGCAATTTACAGGTGCAGTGTCGGTCCATATGGGGCAAAAAGTGTTATATCCATCCAAGAGGCACAATAATTAAACAAATAACTAACACTGACTGAATGACGAGGTGCTGAATAAAGTTAGCTCCTAAGATCTAAGACTTCAACCTTTTTTTCAGCCCAGGGACCCCTTGGTGAATTGAGAAAAAGAGCAGGGCCCCCCTATATATATTTTTGCTGTTGCATTTAATAATACATGTATTATGCCGTATTAACCTATTCATATAACCAGCTTTGATGCTTGGTTATAAGACATGTACACATAATTAAAATCAATGTATCTCTGGCTCAAACTTTTAGATTGTACTTTTTATTTGTTTACATTGTGCAATACCCGTCATAGGTTAGGTGAGACAATTCCTATTCCAATTAATGTTTTTTTCCTTTGCTTCAGCAGCACATCTCAGTGGATGACTCACCCCCGGTGAGTGGCACACAGCCACAGTCTCTTCTTGGGGAGATGGAGGTGCTCAGGACACTCCCTGTGGAGCAAAACAGTAACTTGTGGAATTTAGGTGAAACCCGGGGGGGGGGTTAAGGTTATAAGCAAGAATTGGTTTCTGCGTTAAGTTGCAGAAGTAGAAAATATAATTTCAAAATATATTATTTCCCAACAAGTTCCACAACAATGTGTTGGACGTCAAAGAATTGTAGCGTCCGTCCCCCCCCTGCAGTACCTCCGCGGACCCCTATGAGTCGCAGACCCCCGGTTGAAGACCGCGCTGATCTCAGAGATAAGCCGAGCTCCTTGGTGCAAATTTGAGTTCCTCAAATGTTTTGTCCTTATTTTCTCTTGAGAATGGTGCAAACAAAACCGCATCCCATTAATCCTCCGAAGCAGTTGATGTGAAGCATGACTTCTTCTTTTTCTTAAGTGTAAATATTTATTTCCACGCTGTGGCTACAATTGAGGACGATCTTTCAGTGTTCCCCTGTAGTCCATTTGCAGCCTATAAGTGTTGATGTCTTTTTAAATGGATGTCTGTTTGCCCCCGACCACCGTTGTTTGTTTGTTTTCTGTTCTCCAGACGTCTGTCTACTCTTCCTCTAGTCTGAAGACTAGATCTGTATGAATTGGTTAACCTTCGCCTGTCTGTTCCTCCTCCGTCTCATTCATCCCTTGTTAGCGGCTGTGTCAGTGGCCGTGTCAGCTAAAGCGCCACGGTGGATTCACCCACTGCGCGCACCTTGACTTTGTTGAAGTAAACATCTGTTTTATTAGAACTTCAACCAACACTTTCCCGCACGGGGTTCACAACAATCCTTCTTACAATGTGAACCAAAAATACGAGGATGGCACAACATGGAAGAAAAGATGGACGCACAGCGACCTGCCTGAGCATTGGCAGATAGGGGTGAGTCTGCCGAAATATGATAACACAGACACATATTTGTTTTTTATTTATATCACCTGCGTCATATATCAATATCTTTGCTGTAGGGACAATCAGGTGAGGCCACCTCTCCACAACATATCACATTCGCTTAATTAGTTATAAACGGTACAGACACCCAGTGATAATGATCCAGAACAATTATTTCCCCACAACAATGCTTTTCTTCTTCTCCTCTCAACTACGTCTGGTCTGAGTTATCAGAAAGGCACTTGACTGCGGCATACATTTACATTGTTTGTCTAAACATACATTAAAAGTCACCAGGGTCTGCCTGATGCTTTGACAACAGTTCTGTAAGTCAAATGAAAGCAGCTGGCTTGATTGAGCGGCTTGATTCAGCTCTGAGCATCAGTGTTGTATGTTCCTCAGTTTGGAACAACGTAAAGTATGTTTACTGTGTATTCAGGCAGAGAGGTTCAGAATGGCTCCATGAGCTGGAATGTGGGGTTTATTATTAAAGTATAGCATATTTGATACATATCTAATAGTCATTGGATGAATATATTTACTAATCATGTGCATACAAAATGTATCCACTTAAAGTGACATGTGATGTGTAAGATTTGATAGCAACTGTAAGTGCAATTGTCACAACTGTATTGTGGGACATCTCAACTCTATTGCGTATCTGCAAAATGTAGGAAAAAAATGCTTCAAAAATTCATTCATGCTTCAAAACGTAGTTTTTTTTTCTCATTTGCTTCAGCACAATTTGTCCATCCAGAAGGTACATTTTCAAAACAGTTCACACACAGGGCCTAAACTGAAAGTTGCTGGCCAAAATTACACATTTTGTTTGCACAAAACACTCAACACACAAAACATTAAAAACACGCAACAAAAGCAAATATTCCCATCAAACAACACAACTTGTGGTCAAAGTATTATCTTCTTTCAATCAATGGACACAATGGATGACAAAATACAGCTATTCACATGAACCAGTTCAACCTTAATTTGTGCTCTGTGCCACTTGTTCCATAGTTATAGTATGTGCCAAAATAGGCAAGCAAGCACATCACAGCATGAATTGGAATTATTAGATAGATAACAAACCCTGCTGCACTCTGCACCTTTTTGAGAAGCCCTGTTGAAATACTATAAGAAAAGAAAAAAAGAAAGAGACATTTTCTAAGAAAGTTTTCTTCATTCGTTTTATTCTTGTGTCCAGGTCTGTCCGTGCCCATGATCTACAGTAAGCACCTAGACGAGACAAATCCGGACATTCATTATGGTACAGCTTTTGTACTGCGTTCTTTCTTCAACGAAGAACCAGTAAAGAATTCCCCCCAAAATCAGAAATACTCACTTTTTTTTTCTTGTATTGCATCATATTTCATTCTTTTTTTTCTCTCTCCATACTTTTCAAACTCAGCTACGCAGAGAAGAATTACTGAATTGGGTTCAGGAAAGCAGAGCAGCCTATATGGGAGGGAGTTGCATCATCATCATCATCATCATCATACAGGGCTGTGCTGCAAACCATTTATTCCCAGAGGCGAAGAGCGGTGGAAGGCGGCGGTGTCCCCAGATGATGACATACAGAGTCATGCCCAAGCCTCAGCGGCCCTTCCTTGGCTTTCGTTCAGTGCATTGAGATACGTGACGAGGGTGTCCTGTGTCGTATGGCCGTCGGCATGTGGCAAAGGACACCATCATTGGGGATGGCAGACACATGTGGTGATATTGGATGCCCTCTCTGACCTGGCACTGGAACAGTGGCCCTCTGCCCAAATGTTCCTCGCTTCCTCACTTTCATGTCTCCTATCCTCCTCACTTTGGGAGAGGTTGAAGCCAGGCTTCATCCACATACATGAATGTGATCTACCCCCCCCCCATTCAGCTTCGAGCTCCATTATCATCAAAGAAAAACAGCAAATTCATAGAATTCAAGCAAATGATTCCAGTTGAGGGCATTACAATAACAACTCCTTACCTGCACATACTGGAATCTTGCCTCCTTCACGATGTCAGTTTCTTTGGACTGGAACTCTGCACGGCTGCTTCATTCCGACATGGTTTTGTGTAAGGACTCGATCGATAGTAGCCAAACTCACACTGTTGATATTTCTAAATTCCCCCTGATCTGTTTCTTTTTTTTTTCAAACAGTCTGATCTCATTGTTTGCTACGACCATATCTACAATGTCAGCCTCCTGTTTGTTCGGCACTCAAAGGTGTTTCCTCTGCCACCAGTGTGAGTTCTGTGGAAACTATAAAGTAAATGCAAAAAGCATGTCACAATTGACATGATGACACAAATGGGAGTGATGAAAAAACTGCATTACTGTAGACACAGTTTGTTCTGCCAAACAGGGCAACACAGTAAAGCTGAAATACACAGCGGTATACAGGAACATTGTGACTTACCTATTCAAATTCCGACAAAGTCTGACAATAGATGCCATAGTGCTCCGACTCCGAGAACGGACAGGACCCTTTGCCCAGCCTCTCTAAAGGACAAGCCATGATTGATGACACGGTCAATAATTGCTGCCCAAATTTCAATTGAAACTCGAGTTCTATTTCCTCCTCTTGCTTGCGGCTCCTCCACACCACACATGCAAACTCCTCTGCTCTCCCCGGGCCCCCTCTGCCACGGCCCCCTTACTCTCCTTACGGGGCCTTTGGCCTCTTTGGTCCATGCTTGCAAATAGCAACACAGAGCTGGCATCTTTTGTACATGGATAAAAGGCTGATGGCTGATTGCTGATTGAAGAGTTGTGCAAAAGAGTTTTACACAGGTGCATTAGAGATTGGTAATTATGCAAGTAATTGATATCAGCTGGGAATAGATGTTTTGCTTTTGTTTCACACAGTTAATCCAACAGCGGGATCTGTGTTAGCTGTTTTGAAAAAGGAAAAATGTGTGAAACCAATGAAAAGCACATTTGCAAGACAAGACTGTGCTAAGAAGGTGATGATGAAGATCAAGTGGATCCCAGTTTCATTAAGCCAGTCCTAGCAATCAAGAAGAACTAATATTGGCGAATTTGAGAGGTGGAGAGGAATGAAGGACTGTCACAGCCTTGAGTTTTGACACGACTCTAGCGTGTTTGGCTTTGGCCTGCCAGTTGTCATTGAGTGAGTGCTGACAACCGCAGCCAGTGGGAGGGGTGGCGTTCAGTCCAAAAGCGGTTGCAAAATTGTTTTTAAATTCCGCCGAGCAAATGCTAGCAACCGACAGAGGCGCAAATCTTACACGTTGTCACTTTAATGTCCGCAGTAAAAAGTTCTGAAACATCTTTACCACGATACGCAATAGATTTCTTTTTTTTTTTTATGGCACACTTAAATCAATTCCACTGTGAATAAAACATTTTAGCACATTATGGGTTCATTAAAATCGGTGTGTGTGTGTGATAAGAGTATCCACACAACAACACAAACGCTTTGCATGCGTTAACCAGCGTTTGACTGATTCCACTCCCCCCACCTCTCTCTTTAATTGTAGCCATTTCAATCCTGTTATCTAGCAGTCGAGTTCATTTTATTCTCCCCAGTTGCAAAAAAACTCTGTTAATGTGTGTTTCCATTAATGTCACTGTTGTTGTTATTATCATCATGAGCTGGGCCTGCCCGTGGCTTCCTTGGGCTGTGCATCAATCTAACCAATAGCGCGTGACATCCATCCTGACTGCACCGCCAGGGAGTTTGTCATGTTGTACCAGGAAGTGTCCCTCTCTGGCCACTCTAATCCACTCGGCGTGCACTTCATTATAAAAATGCTGTCACACTTTTCAACGTGAAGGGGATTCGGTTCTGCGGTGAGCACATCACACTGCTTGTCCATACTTTGTGTGTGTGTGTGTGTGTGTGTGCACGCGAGAGAGAGAGAGAGAGAGAGAGAGTGTGTGTGTGTCTGTGCGAGAGAGTGGGTGTGTGTGTGTGTGTGTGTGTGTGCGCGAGAGAGAAAGAGTGTGACTGTGAGAGAGGGTGAGTGTGTGTGTGTGTGTAAGTGCGCGAGAGAGAGGGTATGTGTGTGTGTGTGTGTGTGTGCGCGCGAGAGAGAGAGAGAGAGAGAGTGTGTGTGTGTGTGTGTGTGCGTGCGCACGCGTGACACATCTGGTGTCATCCGTTCCAGCAGGGTCACGACGGCTTGATGGTGATGAGTCGTAATGGAA
>OMNR01070901.1:0-15601 GCA_900303205.1 Mora moro
CATAAAAACATATATGCTGTGGCTCTGTAGTTTCAAACGGGGGGCACTCGCTTCACGACAGCAGTGGCAGTAAAAGCACTTTCCCAGGCGTGTGCTCTGAGGAGCGCCAGATGAGGTCCGTTCCAGTGCCTCCGCCACCGGCGCCGGATTGAGAAAGTACCCAAGAGACCACTCTGCCCCTGACACACACGCCGGGGCTCGCGCGAGCATCTCTGCACCAAAACCCTGCGCAGCACCGCGGTACCGCATGACGGCAGCTAGCTACTCTGTTTCGACGCGCACCAATAAGTGTTGTTGTGTTGTTGATGCGTGTCCGTGCGCGTCCGTGCTTGTGTGTGTGTGTGTGTGCCGCAGGTGTCTCGGTGTGGAATGATATACATGGAGCCCCACATGCTGGGCTGGCAGCCTCTGCTGGTGTCCTGGCTCGGCACGCTGGCCCCCGCCGTCAGCGGGATGCACCGGGACCTCATCGCTGGCCTGTTCCATCGCCTGCTGCCCGCGTGCCTGCAGCTCGTACGCAAGGCCACCAAGGTACCGGGCCGGGGGACGGATGCCACTGCACTGGCTGTGTGTGTGTGTGTGTGTGTGTGTGTCTGATTGTGTGTCTATGTTGTATATGCTTATGATTACAGTGAATGTCAACGTGGAGACATTTTTGAGCTGCTTAATTTGATTAGAAATGTCAAATTAAGCATGTCGCACAGCAAATATTTGGATATGCATTTTGGGATGATTTGAGATATGTTCATTCATATTTATTATAAATGTTATGTAATTGTGTTAAATCCAAGTCTACTTAAGTTAATATACGAAACCCATTATTATGCAAGACATGAAAAAAATACAATCGGGATCATGTGACCTTGTACCAGGCACTCGTCAAGGGAGGGAGCAAGGAGCAGTTGAACCAAGCAGTCGCTGTTCATGTTATGAGAGCATAACGGCTGAGTCAAGGCAAATAATTTAGCGCAGTCTGCAATTTCAACCCTTTTGGGCAAGTGACTTTGGATCTGTTGCGAGAGAGGAGGCTACGGAGGGCAATTATACCGTTGCACAGTGCATCATCATGGCAAAGCACGGGAACCCGTTCACTGAGGGGGAGTATCACGCAGTGCAGAGGTTTGATGAACTACTAAACAGACTTTCAACACGATCATAAACCGAATTAAAGCCGCTTTTTTTCCGGACCGAACCACATGTGTCCATCCGAATGAGGGTCGGAGCTCATTCTCACGTTGGCGCTGCTACGCTCCGAGGTGCCCATTTTCGCCTTTGACACTGCCCTCTCAGCGCCAATCAATCACATTCCAGTCCGACTTTGTGGCCGCAGAAAATGTAGAATTCATAAGTTGTTTATTTTTAGTTGAAACCTTTTTCCCACTGAAGACCTGTATCTGGCTCTGTGTACATGGGCATGTGGTTGTTTAGTGGCTGCTGAACATGGCTCTCCCCTGGCTGCTTTTCAGGAGCTGTCCCCCACCTCCGACACCAACCTGGTCAGGTCTCTGATGAACTTAATGGACTGCATGATGGACGAGTTCCACGACGAGGCCACGATCAAAAGCATGAACGAGAGAGATATCTGCTCCTGGTTGGAGGTAAGAGGGAAGATGTCTGCTTCTTTGCGAGACAACTCCTCCGTCTTTTTGGTTTCCAAAACCGTGTTCAAACTTAAATTGACTGTTTCATGTAATTACAGTTGTGTACATGTAATTCATATCATAGTTTTATGACACTGTGATGGATGTTATTTTTTGTATCTGTCCACTTGTAGAACCACTTCCCAATCCTTAGTCTTTTCACAACATAATTAACCTGTTAACCATCAAACACTGAGCTCCATGGTACCCACAGTACGGCCCCCCTCAGACCCACACATGCAACAAGTCCTGCGCTGACCTTTTAAGCTAGAGCTGCCGCCATTCGTCAATGCCATCGATGTCAATATTTTTAATCGACGCATGTTTTTATTGTTTTTGATTATTTTTATAACAAAGATGTATTTATAAAACGCAAATCATTCAATTCAATTCATTATAATAAATGTGTTACTTCACTATAACTTCGCTGTGGGCTCCCGTCATCGGTCGGCTCCTGTCAACACCTACTGATTAAAAAAAGAACATTGCGGCTGCCAAAGAGGCTGCCTGTAAAGGTTTCCCCGGACCGAACGCTTCACATGGGAATACTTTAAATGAGCAGACAACAAAACAGCCGTTTGTTCGCCGTGCAAAATGTCACTAGCACTGGCATTTCACAGCAGCGCTACTGCCATGCCGCCAACACCTGAGAAGAAGGCATGCAGGTGCTATTCTGGAAGGCGGAGTGCCAGAGACACAGTGGGCCGATCACACAGAGTGTTTTTTTTTGTTGTTAAATGCGCCGCCCACTGTACCACTGTTTTCCTACGGCGCAGCTCGCCCTCGCTGAGCTGCTTTTCCCTTTTGATGCGCCTCGCGTTTTTTGGACCGCACATAAAGGTTTAAATACTTCTACTTTGGTCGCTGGGCTCAGAGCAGCGCAGGCGAAGAAAAGACGCGGTTCTGTGTGATCGGCGTCGGCCCCTAGTGTCGTCTAGTCATGTTCATGAAGCAAACTACTGACGTGTTATTGTTAGAAGGGAGAACTTTAGCCATTGTGGCTGCTACACACGCTCATTATTAAATTCATTTTATTTCTGCCATTACGTTAAGCATATGTCTTTTGTGTAGTATGTCATATGTAACGTTTAGGTTAAAGTAAAGGTATAAGGGTAAAGGTTTTAAGTTAAAGGAACAGTGATTATTGCTATATCTTACATTAAGTATTACATGTTAAATAAGGATGACGTATTTGTTTTTCTCCTTTCTCTATCTCTTGCGCTCAGTCGAAGGCAAAGCCATCTGAATTAATTGTATGCATTTTTGGATGAAAATGAATCGTCTTGCCTAATCGAAGTCATCGATTACATAATCGATAGATTAATCGACACAAAAGTAATGGCTGGCGGCAGCCCCCGTTTCAAAACCACGGTCCGTCGGCTCCGCGGAGACAAAGCCACGAAGCGTGCAGCGTAGTTTTGGCGGATGAGCACTTTGTCGCGCTCTGCGTGACTTCCCACTGATTTCCTCCGTGCTCTCCCGCATCATATGACGGTGAGACATTTCCGCCCTTAATTTCCGTTCTTATTCGCGTTTCACGTTTGCACTCTTGACGCACGCTCGTCATATATATGGCCCGTTTATGTACACCTTAACAACGCTAACCGTCCCACCCGACGGCGCGGGAAGCCACTGTCTCCTTTGGTTACGCGGGTGGTATAGACGCATCAAGATTACATTGACGCTGGAAGGTTACTGTCGATAAAGTAGTCCGCGGGCCGTCGAAAAATGAAATTGGGTCACGGCGCGACACAATGGGCGCTTCGCAAGGAACAAGCAGCAGTAATGGGGTACAGGTAGAGCCAGTGTGACGTAATGGGGTGTGAAGTTTGTTTTGATGTTCCCTGTTTAACACTCCATAATGCATTACCCACAGGGCAGACAAGCAAAACAGCATAACCCAGTTTTCACAGCAGATTATCAGCACACTCGCCTGTGGGCGTTCCCAGTTTTGAGACGAAGGGCCTCAAAACTAAACAAACCAAAAAAAAACCCACCGACCTCATCTTTCGCTAGGGCATCTTCGTGTTCTGCCTGGTGTGGTCGGTCGGTGCCAGCTGTGACGATCTGGGCCGGGTCCGGTTCGACGGCGTGGCGCGGGAAGTTCTGGCCGGCCCGCTGAGCGAAGACACCCGCGTCCGCCACGGCATCCTGGCCTCGGTGGAGCCTCCTTCCAAGCAGCTGACTGTCCCGCTGCCCGGCGAGGGCATGCTGTACCAGTACCGCTTCGTCAAAGAGGTCGGTGGCAGCCGCTGTTTGCGGTTTTTGTTGGCATTTAGCAGGGTGCAAAAAGTAATCTTATAATATAATATAGATAATGGACATATTGGAGACTGCTGAAAAGTGCACAGTAGGGATACTTTGCTGTGTGGCAATTTTAAAGGTTTCAGATTCTGTCAGAATTCAAAACTGAATTTATTCGTATTGATGTTTTATCCCGAGCCACTTACAAGTGAGGCTGAGAATAATCAAGGCACACAATCAAAATACAACTACAAAAAAGTGCTGCACGAGCAAGTTTCTCCAAAACAACTAGACAGAGTGCAGAGTAGGGATATTATTTATATCCCTGCATAGTCATAAGAATATTTTGACCTACATTTTTTTGTTGTTGTTGAGAAACCTAAATACATTCACCAATACTAGAGTGCTGTCTCACTGAATCCGACTTCCTTGCCCCTCCAAGGGCCCCGGCAGGTGGGAACTGTGGACGGACGAGCTGAAGGCGGCCCCCGCCATCTGCAAGGACATACAGTTCAACGAGATCATCGTGCCCACGGAGAACACGGTGCGCTACACGGCGCTGATGGAGCTGCTCGTCACGCACCAGAAGCCCACCATCTTCATCGGGCCCACCGGCACCGGCAAGAGTGTCTACATCATAGTGAGTCGCCTGTCATACCCCATACACACCACAACGGGTTTCACTTTCTCTTTCACTTTCAATGGGGAGTCAATGACAAGACCTTCTGCATCTTGAACTAATTTGACACTACAATGACCCGGTCATTGTAGTGTCAAATTAGTCATTGTCTGGTCATTGTAGTATCAAATCGGTTCAAAGTTTCGATTTAGTAATTCATCCCTAAATAATCCACTATCTCAAAATCCCATTTGCATGGCAGGGGATAAGTCAAGTACATGGAGATTGCAATTGATTTCGACTAAGGGGAGATCATTCAAGCTGACTTGTAAATGGGGCTTCATCAATAGTTTTTAGTTTTTTAGTTAATCTTTTTCAGGATTTTGAAGGGTTTATTCGATTTTGTTTTTCAAACACTAAATGATACCGCTCGTAGTATGCAGAATCTGCGGCTTGCCGTCAAATTAGCATTCACAACACACACACACAAGCCACGCAGACGTAGCCTACAGCAACGCAGCAAAAAACACTCCCCAGTGCTCTGAACACACAAATCATCTCCAGACACCAGGTGTGGAATGGCCACCTCCGAGGCGCTGGCGGTATTTATATCCCAGACCCTAGTCCCGCACTCTGCTCTTTAACTACATCACATCACCTATTTCTGCGTCCAGACTTGTGAATGTGTGTGTGTGTGTGTGTGTGTGTGTGTGTGTGTGTGTGTGTTGGGGGTGGAGTTCTCCCTCCAGTCAGGGGCGCTCTCCACCTTCCTAACCCTCTTTCCCTGGGCCCAGCTGCCTGCCTGCCTGCCAGATTCGCAGGGTATCCACCATCGTCTGATGGGCCACGGCGGGATCTCAGGCCTGGCAGCCCTGATAAATGAGCATAGGCCTCGATTGTTGCCCTGCCTCCCCCCAAATAGAGTGGATGTATTGCCAAAGAGAAATGTGCTGCAGCTCCTCGCCCGGCTCGGTCTGGACTGGGGAGAGACGGTCACAGGCTGCACCTTCTATTTCCAGCCATGGTGGTGGGGTGGGTCGGGGGAGGGAAGCGCCCCGAACCCTGAACCTTCCACGCAATCACATTAACAGCCTCTATCAATTATTCAGCTGATTAGTCACAGGGAGAAATATGCCTGTGCAACTGGCACACACACATACAGTACATGCACTGATGCACATTCTGTACATATCGAATGCTAAGGAGTGAGGGTGGGAGAGGGGAGGCATGCATTTATAACTGCATACAATTACAAACTATATTTTCAAAATTGACACATAGACATATGCCCACAGACATGTAATTGTCTTAGTAAATATGCCGTACCCAGACCACACTGAGAATAAATTATTTCATAAAACCATTAATACAAGCTTATGAGCCCGCACATCCAAAGCAGTTCTCGTGTGCACCTGAAGACACTGTCTTCGCCTGTCTGATCTGACATAGGAACATTTTTTTGCTGCAATTCCTTCCCACACCGATGACAACGAAAGTTATTTCCGGACAACAAAAAGAGGAAATAAAGCATTTAAAAGTCAAAGCTTATCAGAACCATTTGGCAGGTCCTGCGCTGTGAATAACAACTTGATCCGTACACTGTGTTCTTGTGATTACAGCTCCGTGCGTGGCATGGTAATTCAGGACACACTGTTTTTATTTATAGGCGGGAGCTTTAAATGTGCTCTCTACTGACAGCCATGAATCCACTCTGTTAACTCAACAGAAAAGTTATTATAATAATATAAGAACTTTTCCAATATTGTAATACAATTTGCTGACCGATAGTGTCATAACTTATAACTTGTTAAATTGAAGAGATAAGCTTATTGTTTAATGGTTCCATAATATTGTATAGCAGGATACACAACACAATTTGAGTTCTGCACTTGTCGTTGAGACGAGTTGTTGAGACAAGTTGTTGAGACGAGTAGATGAGGAGAGGTAACTACGTATTTAGTTAGTGTGTTGATGCATTAAAGTTTCATCCCTGACTGCTTAAAACTTTTTTCAAAAGCACAGTTTCCTAAGGAATATTATCATTCTCAGTACATATGACATCTTAAAGGACATTACTGGTCTGATTGTAGCCATCTCTCCTGGCTTCACTAAAACATCCGTTACCAATATCATTTCTAAAAAGAACTTCCATGTACCGATTTTGCCGAAGAGCATTTGGCGTGTGCGCGCCTGCCACAAATGTAAACAATGGCAATATAGCACTACTCTTTATGATAATACACTTTGAAAAGTACTTGTATGGCGATTCACTGCTTTTCTGTCCACAAACTCCATACTTAAGTAAGTGCTATATTGCCATTGTTTACAATTGTGACGAGAGCACACACACACTAAATGCACTTCGTCTTTTTCGCCAAATGATATTGGTAACGAATGTTTTACTGAAGCCAGGAGAGATGGCTGCGATGGTTTGATCACTTAAGTTTGGCTAAAATGAAAAAGTAGGGGCATGGGAATGCCAGACTAGACCTCCATGTAATTTCTTCTCTAATTCATGTCTTCACCATTAGGTAGCTTTGGTAAACAACCAGTTACGTCATGAGTAATTCTACATACTATATATGATATACTATATAATAATAATCAACCTGAAAATGTAGTAAATTCCTAATAATGCAATACATTTTTACATTATTGGTAAGCATTGTATTGTACATTATTGGTCAGGACATTTTATCAGTTAGTATTATAAGTTATTACATTATCCAGCTTTATTAGATTTTCGACCAAGTTAAGTGCAATTTACAGTTACATTCCCGGGAGTTATTACAATATCGTCATTTATTACGTCATTGGGTTCTATAGGGCCTAATGGCTATTGTAATAGCTATATGGTTATTTTAAATGCTGTCGTTCTGAATACGATGTTTTGTGTGTCAGAGGAAAGTTTTGGTTAGTGTTATACATCGGCATTTACTTTTTTTTTACTTCTAAAAGGCTCTGTAGGAGTTCTTGCAAATCCACTACTTTCTAATTATGTTACCCCTGATTTATGCTTAGCTACCTTTAAACTACCACTATCTAACGTAATGGACTCCAAATCAGCCACAGCCATTATTTACATTCTGGAGAGACGAGTAGACGAAGACAGCATGCCGTCTCCTCGACCTCAGAAGACAGCATGCCGTCTCCTCGACCTCAGAAGACAGCATGCCGTCTCCTCGACCTCAGAAGACAGCATTCCGTCTTCTAAGGTCGAGGAGACAGCATGCCATCTCCTCGACCTCAGAAGACAGCATGCCGTCTCCTCGACCTTAGAAGACAGCATGCCGTCTCCTTGACCTTAGAAGACAGCATTCCGTCTCCTCGACCTTAGAAGACAGCATTCCGTCTCCTCGACCTTAGAAGACAGCATGCCGTCTCCTTGACCTTAGAAGACAGCATTCCGTCTCCTCGACCTTAGAAGACAGCATGCCGTCTCCTTGACCTTAGAAGACAGCATGCCGTCTCCTTGACCTTAGAAGACAGCATTCCGTCTCCTTGACCTTAGAAGACAGCATTCCGTCTTCTAAGGTCGAGGAGACACCATGCCGTCTCCTCGACCTTAGAAGACCTTCCCCCCCCCTCGGGGGGGAACGCAATCGTTTTTTCTAATGAATCTGAGGCTACTAAGACAGTGCACTCTGATGGCTTGATTACTTTTGGAAGCATCTTTATTGTGAGCATGAATGGACAATTTGTTCAGCAGGCAACAAAACGCTTTATTATCCTCAAAGGGCTCGTTGGCTCGGCCCCCAAGCAGAGGCCAATCTTACAGTACAGCCCCGCATGACGTGACTCGACCATATTAAGAACCACACGGTTAAAAAGAATAAAGAACACTCTATATAACCACATGTATTCACATTTGAATGTCTAAAGCCTGTTATTTATTGTTAGTTCCTTAGTTCAGGCCTGATTTGACTACGAAAGCAACCTTTCATCCTCTCTAGAATTTCGATCACATTCGCTAATCGTCATTTTGCTAATCATTGTTTTAAGTCATGTTATATATGTTGTACGCATGCTTTTGTTGTTGCAAGCAATAACATTATGTGCTGTATAAAATACCTTTACTGTAGTTGTTTTGCGATGGTGCATGTAAAACGATAATTTTATTTCTATTTTTATTGTGAACACTACGCTTTTCCTATCCGTCCGTCTAACACCCTCTCTCCAGGACTTCCTGTTGAACAAGCTGAAGAAGGACGTGTACAGTCCGCTCCTCATCAACTTCTCAGCCCAGACCACGGCCGCGCAGACCCAGAACATCATCATGTCCAAGCTGGACAAGAGGCGCAAGGGGGTGTTCGGGCCTCCCTTGGGAAAGAAAATGGTATGTGTGTTAGACTTAGGTTCGTCATGTCGTTGTTCTTCCCGTTACTATTTGCTACTAGTTAGTCATCAGCAAGAAACAACCACTATCCTACCTCCTTTAAACAAATTTGGATACTTTACATTACAGTGTTGGACTGCTGATTCCACTCTGCATTCACATAACAGTGCAACACGTTCTGCATTCAACGTACCAGCGCAGCATTAGTGTAGTGTGTACCGCTCCGCCAAGCCCGGTACCGTGACCTGTGTGTCTCCACAGGTGGTGTTTGTGGATGACGTCAACATGCCGGCCAGGGAGACGTATGGCGCTCAGCCCCCCGTGGAGCTCCTACGCCAGTGGCTGGACCACTGGAACTGGTACGACACCAAAGACTGCTCCACCATCAACCTGGTGGACATCCAGATCATGTGCGCCATGGGACCACCTGGTACGTAGAGTCGGGACAGTAGGGGTGTAACGATGCATCGATCTGGGTCGACGGATCGATTCTGAGGGTAACGATCCAACGAAATCAATGCAAAGCACAAATATTGATTTTTATCGTTAATAAATTGTAATAATAAATCGTATCTGATATATATATTTTTTTTACATCTTTCTGAATAATTGGTATTTGTAAAATTAGACACTCTGAAGCTCAATCTGCTTGTATTCATTTGTGACTTGCTTTAACTTACTTAAAAGCAACTTTATTGTTGTAATATGTGGTTGGATCACAATATATCAATCAGGTGTTCCTCAAATGTTGACATGACCCTCCTGTGGAGGTCACTTTTGGCCCAGGACCCACCAAATATGTTAAAATGAGTGATACATTCTCATTACCATGTGAAAAAAGCGAGATAATTAACATTTGTCTATGTATATTGTTCTTCAATACACTATTCCCCTTCTCAGTCTTCAACAGATGAATGACGAAACGAAACGGATAAGGCATGTAGGCGCGTGTGCATATATACGGACCGACCCACGTATTGGTGGTTCCTGGTGGTTCTTGTTCCTGGTTGAAGTTCCTCAACCTGGGGAAGGGCGCTGTATGTAGATCATGCAATCTTTTCCCCCCCTGGTCGTATAGTGGGTTTAATGGGTTCACCGCAGTGGTTCAAATGGAAAACAGAGGGAGAAAAAGAAGCCAGGTTTTTCTAAAGGGGACGACAGCCAAGTCGCGTCGTGTTTTATCGGCTCCTTTGATTGTTTTCCTCCTCCTTCCTTAGGTGGCGGCAGGAACCCCGTCACGCCTCGCTTCCTGCGCCATTTCAACACCGTCACTATCAATGACTTTGACGACAAAACGATGTACACCATCTTCTCCAGAATCCTGGACTGGCATCTAAGCATTCGGTAACCACGGCGTATAGCGCGTATCAAAGGAGTGTGCACCATCCCAAGCAGTCGTCTGATGAATAACCGTGGCGACAGGCTTGTGAATGCATGTTTAATTTCTGTTCTCTTCTAGAGGACGGAAAAAGTACAGTACGATTGTTTGAACATAGACCTGAAAACACAAGAATTTCGATGTTATTGGGTGTATAGTTGGCACCATTAAAATACAATTAGAGCCATGTTGAGCTGCTAATGAGCCTCCTATTGCCGTGATACACTGACTGCAGTTATAACCCACAGTGCTCTTTAGATAACTTTGAAGCTCTGTGTCTCTTATGAAACTCTCTCCAGAACATTCCTCAGCTAATTGTAATGTTAACGGACATTAGCTTGCCTGTCGGACCCACAGCTTCTTGTGGCCTAGAATATGCCATAGATTTGTTTATGTATATATTTATATATGAACACATTTACTTCCCACGGCCATGCTACAAATGTATGCACTCTTACTTATTGTAACCTTGGATAAAAGCCAATGGTATACTACTTTGTATAGGGTTTGGTCCTTCGTTTATACAAGGACAAAATGAGATCAGAAACATATTGCTACGCTTCACACAAACGAATGAGAAATTATTGCTTTTTATGCAGGTTTGCTTTCCCGAAGCCATTCTTAGGCCTTACCCCTCAGATCATTAATGCCACTATGTCGGTGTACCAAGAGGCAACCAAGAACCTCCTGCCCACTCCTGCAAAGTCCCACTATCTGTTCAACCTGCGGGACTTCTCCCGGGTCATCCAGGGAATCTGCTTGTCCCGACCCGAGACTGCCCTGGAACCCACCCTCATCAAACGTCTGTGGGTGCATGAGGTGATTTAAATAGGGGTACATATATACCCAGGGGACTCATCTGATTGGCTGGCGACGTGTGTGTGTGTGTGTGTGTGTGTGTGTGTGTGTGTGTGTGTGTGTGCGTGTGTGTGTGTGTGTCTACCTGCAGCGATGACAGCAGATCGTGAAGATGCCCCACACTGTGCTGGACCTGCTGGTGTTAAAAAACGGTATTAGCTTATATTTTCAAATAAATAAAAAATAAAAACAGGATTCACCGAAAGCCGTTTTGGAAAGCTGCTGGATCATCTGTTTGTATTTCTCTGGGTAACGTCTCACGCCTCCGCTCATCCCTAAGTCTAAGTCGCCGGAGACGAACATTAAAAGACGACGGACTCGAGCCCAAACGCTTACCTCGTTGTTTCTCTTGAGCAACATCTGAAGGCTGGTGTTGGCTCCCTGTGGAGCGGGAAAAACACAAACAAACACACATCAACACACTGCAGCGATTCGCTAACCGTAGCCATCTCGTATCTTCTTCAAGACACGATCACGTTGCATCTTCATGCAGACGCATGTTACACATCGCTTTACAACCCGGGAGGGTGGTGATATGAATTATTACACACACACACACACACGCACACGCACACACACACACACACACACACACACACACACACACACACACACACCTTCTTCACACGCACACAGTCACACAAACCATCCTTGTTTTGTTTTTTTTCCCATGAGCAATCCTTCACATTAAAAGTTTCACACTTTTTAAATTCACGTCACATCTTCCTTCACGTTAAAAGTTTCACACTTTTCACCGCACGCAACGGGGTCTCTGCCTCTCCTTCCCACGGTGCTCTGCTGTGCCGTGGTGTAACCCTACCATGCATGTTGTATTTCTCGCCCCGCCACCACCACCACCAGGAAATGGTGGCTGAATAACTGAACTAACTTTATTTATATGGCACCTTTTAAACACTCTTCACAAGGTTACAATAAACATTGCTCATGTAGATATAAAACAACACAAAAATGAGAGAGAGAGAGAGAGAGAGAGAGAGAGAGAGAGAGAGAGAGACGCGCTGACATGTCACACATTGACCATCTGCTCTGCCTGCAAAAACATTCTCCAACTCACTGCTATAAACCGGTTTACTCCTCAAACACCCGTGTCCTGTGGTCCGAGGAGCCCAGAAAAACCACTTATGTGGCGTGTAGTAAGGAGTATTGCTACAAGTATATAAAATGTAAATATAATGTAGAAATACAAAATTGAATGGAAATTAAAACAAAATACATACATAATACAACTGGAAATTAATTTTTTTTTTTTAATCAATGATGAAAAGACGGCATTGGAAGCAAGTCGATAACGTAATGGTGTGCTTTCCCGTCTATCCCATAATCCTTCGCTGTGCCGTAGTGGACCACCTGTGTAACGAGATGCCCCCCACAGGTGTTCAAGCGCCACAACCCGGCCACGGCGGAGGAGCAGGAGATGATGGAGAACCTGTTCGACAGCCTGTGCTCCTGCCTCATGCTGTCAGCCAATCGGGACCGCTTCCTCAAGGGGGAGGGGCTCCAGCTCATGAACCTCATGCTCAGGTGAGCTGTCTCGGTGCGCCGCTCCTCAGGCGAGAGGAAGTGTACTGATTAAAGGTTTCACAATTGGTTTGCGCTGGCGTCACACTTATTCTGTCAGGTATTTCCTTGGGACAGAATTAAGAGTTTTATTTCCTTTATTCCTACCATCTCTCATTCGTTCAGTCCTTTCTTCGTTCCCTAATTCCCAAACTCCTTCCTTCCATAAAATCGGGCTCTTTCCGCCCATCCCTAATTCCTTAACTCATTCACTCCTTCCTTAATTCATCCTTCCCTAACTCCTTCCTTCCTTTGCTAATTTCCTAATGCCATCTTTCCTCCCCTAATTCCCCAATTCCCTCCTTCCCTAATTCCCCCATTCCTCCCCTAACTCCCTCCTTCTATATTCCTCCCTCTCCGTCTCCCTCTCTGTGCTGGTGTTTTCTAGTGTTTTCAGGTTTTGTAGTAGTTTCCTGTGTGTGCCTCTCTGGTTCTTTGCTAGCTTCCTGTGTGTGTGTCTCTCTGGTTCTTTGCTAGCTTCCTGTGTGTGTCTCTCTGGTTCTTTGCTAGCTTCCTGTGTGTGTGTCTCTCTGGTTCTTTGCTAGCTTCCTGTGTGTGTGTCTCTCTGGTTCTTTGCTAGCTTCCTGTGTGTGTGTCTCTCTGGTTCTTTGCTAGCTTCCTGTGCGTCTCTCAGGTTGTTTGCTAGTTTCCTGCGTGTCTCTCTCCGGTTCTTTGCTAGTTTCAGTTTCCTATCGGCAGGGCCAAGGCTTCCCGGGCTGCCATGATCGATCTGCAGCTGCCTGCGCAGCCAGATGACCTTAAAGCATGATAAAGAGGCATGACGCGCATGCGGCGAACCGCCGGCCTCCTGCTTTGATGATCACATCAGCAGATGGGGAGATTTAAAGGGCGGGTCGATATCCTATTGCAACGCGACATCCTCTTTCTCATTCTCTTCGCTCTTGTTGTTTGCTTTGGTAGAGGGGGGGGATGGAGGGAGCGGGTGAGACTGTGAAGTCGGATTACAAAGGTGTAGGTGTGGAGTGTGCTGCTGCTCTCACAGCCAGAAAGCAATCTCCGGATCAACTTTGTCGATCGTTGCATCGAGTTACTGAACAGGCTGGATGCCATTTAGGAAGATGGTGTTGGCTGGAGGTCAGGTGATTTTTGGATTCATGGAGAGTAGAGTGAGATGGACGTGATATAATTAATCTTTCCCACTGAATATTCAAACCTTCTTGGAGATTTCTCTCCAAAAATGATAAAACTTGCGCCACATCATAATCTACATATGTTATTTCCAACCAATTGAAATTAAGATGAAGAATTAAGATTCTTCTGAGCTACCACTATTTCATATGATTCAGGCTAACTTGCCGCCACTGTTGCAAATTGCTAATGTAGACCAATGGACCAATGGGAGGGTTCTTCACCAAATGACCACCACAAAGTGCCCTGTCCTGTAGAAGCTGCTGATGTTGTTTGTTTGGACAATCAGCCTCCATTCATGGGTTTTTCATTCATCACTGGGCCCTCTGACTTAGTAGTCCTGGGGTTTCGTGAGCAGCCCCGTGTCTGCAGCTTCATCAGGCCCCATTGAGACTTTTGGGTTGTTTATTCCTGCGGATTTTTCTCCTGACTCATGCACACTTGCATGGTGTATGACTCTTATTCCTACGTCATACACGCTCATACAGTTGTGTAAAGCCACGGTATATGGGGTGGAGTGGTGAACACTTTGACAGGTGGTTTACAGATGATCGTGTCTGTGAGACCTGAATCTGTCCACGCTGCTCCTTGTCCTCCTCGGGCCCTTTCAGAAATCAAAACGGAGAGAGATCCAATCAGTGACTCGGCACAACAGCCCGCTGTCGAGCTACGTCAGCCGAGCCATCTAACGGGCCTGGCTGACGGGACGCACCGACGCGGCTGTCTGCCGTAGTCTCGTCTCCACCCGCTTGTCTGTCTGTCTCTCTTGTCAAGTACCGACACCGTCATTGGCGGGTGGTGGTGGTGGTGGAGGAAGTGGTTGTGTTTCATTCCCTGATAGGTGAAGACGAGATGTTTTATTCTCTGTTGTCATGACTGGAGACGAGAGAGAGGGTTTTCATGTTGGAGACGTATGTATGTAACTGATGCACTCCTACTGTTTTCTATGTCAAGGCACTGGGAGGTTTTGCAGTGAGTTTAGAGTTTTCGATGCATTCTGAAAAAGAATTAGCCTAAAACACGCATGCAGAACAAGAAACGAGAGGAGGGAAAATGGATTGAAAGATGAGACGTAAATACAGAAGAGCGAATAATGACATAAAGCTGGTCTGGGAAATTGGTTTTCAAAAGATTTTGTATTTCTTACCTCATCAGACATTCTAAAAATATAACACCACAGTCTCCTGTATAAACCACTCCACCATTGTTAATTGAATCATTTCACAGTCTTCACAGTGAAAATGTTCTTCTGACCCGAGTCTCGTCTTCCCCCCCCGCAGAGAGAAGAGGATGTCCAGAACCAGTGCGTTGAAGGTCTTGGACCACGGCATGATCGGACCCGAGGGGACGGACAACTGCCATAAGTTTGTGGACATCCTGGGGCTGAGGACCATCTTCCCGCTCTTCATGAAGACGCCCAAGAAGATGAAGAAGGTCGGCGTGTCCGAGAAGGAGCACGAAGGTTTGTCAGACCGTTCCACTTTTTCGGTTTACGTTTAATTTTCCAGGAGGAGGCGCATGGAGCGCTGTCAATTAGTTTCACTTTCGGTTTCAGTTTGCCTTTCATTTTCCAGGGGAAGGAACAGGGAGGTCTGTCAAATTGTTTCACTTTCAGTTTGCCTTTAATTTTCCAGAAGAAAGAAAAACTAATTTTTCCCCCCCCATATATCGTAACCTGGCCAAAGCATTGCTCACGGTTGTTTGACCCACCTCAGACCTCAGACAGTCCATCAAAGCAATCCAATCTAGTTTGATTTGTTCTGTCTGGGCTCCTGAAACTATCTCGTCTCGGGTGGGGG
>OMNR01070902.1:0-11695 GCA_900303205.1 Mora moro
CTCAAACATTGAGGTAAACATGGCTTCCACAAGCCAGAAGGAAAATGGGTCAGCTCGCAGTGGCTCACTAGTACCAGTACCACTTTCTACTGGCGACCCTCTTATCATTGGCCTATATATTATTATCATCATCATCATCATCATCATTATTATATTATTAACACTACACTACTTCTACCTAGACGTGCAGACCTGGCGTTGACGCTGGGCACCTCCCTGCAGATCAAACCCAGCGGGGATCTTCCGCTCCTCACCAAGAAGAAAGGTGGCAAGCTGGCGGTGGTCAACCTGCAGGCCACCAAACATGTGAGTCCGGCTGCAGCTGCCCAAAGGCTCCTTTTGTCTCCTTTCAACGCCGACATTGAGCGTGACAGTACATGTGCATGGCCACTTATAGGTCTTCGCCAAATGCTTTTGTTTTGTTGTTGTTGTTGTTGTTGTTGTTGTTAGGACAAGCACGCTAACCTGCGTATCCATGGCTACGTCGACGAGATCATGAAACAGCTGATGGAGGCGCTGGAATTGGACATTCCGAAGTGGGAGGGGCCCACGGTCTGCGAGAGCTTCGCCTCAGCCAAATCCGAACCTCTCAGCCGCCTCACAGCGCCTTGCGAGGCTCCTTCGAAGAAAGAGGTGAAGAGAGAGGTGAAAAGGGAGGTGAAGAAGAAGAAGAAGAAGGAGGAGGAGGAGGAGGTGGAGGAGGAGGAGGGGAAGAGGGAGGAGAGGAAGCGACCGGCGGCAGCGCCTACGGACGAGGGGCAGCTAAACGAGGAGGCCGTTGTTGGCATAAAGAAGGAGAGAGCAGAATCTCCACCCGGGATAAAGGAGGAGAATTAGCCTCTGTTTTTTTTAACTGTCCTTACATACTCTTTTTTTTTTTTAAACTAGAGGGTCCAACTGGAAATTATGCCAGTGATGAGCTCCCCCCCCCGAAGCAAAGACTTTTTGTTTTTCCATCAAGCAGACATCACTACTTATTGCAATAGCCCCGAAAACGAACCGTGGATACAGAGGAGAAAACCGAAACTGCAAACAATCTCACGCTGTTATACAAAGGCTTCACAAACCGAACGTTTGTATAAATACTTTAACAAAGAGAGAGGGGCAGAGCGTCACATACAATGCGTAAACCACGAACGCTGTGGCTTACGGTTGGCTGTGTTTTTCCTGGTCTCCTTCACCGACGACTATAGCTCATACTGCTGATGCAGAACACTAGTGGGTAGTATTGAGAAAACGTAGTGACAAATCTCGCTCTTATAGGAAGCGCGTGTTGAGCGCTTTTAGCATTGTAATGTTTTTTTTAAATTTGTATTGTGAATGAACATTTCTTCTTTTTTTTTTTTTTTTAATCCATGTGAACTTGGTGATGGAAACCGTCTTTGTCGTCTGTTAACTGGTTCCCTTAAAACTCGGAACCGAGTTTCCGAGTTTTCTGGAGGGTAATTGTTTTTTTTATTATACACAATGCGTCCCAGCATTAAACACGATACACGGCGTTGTCTTCTCCTTTATGGTGCAATGTGATGGCCTCCCCTCCCCCTCTCCCTCTAGTGTCCCCCACGCCAGATAATATCCCTTAATATGGGTTTCAAATGCCAAATACAATGTCTACATCCGGTAATGCACTTGCGACCGTGTGATTCAGCATGTCATTATGTCATTATTGTCAGTGTCATGTGTTGTCGCCCTTGTTGGGCGGAGTTGCCCGTGGTTTAATCGGGGAAATCTTGCTTTCTGCTTAAGATAACCTTTTTAAGGCGATGTTGGGCTGCAGTACACCGCACGGGGGGGGAGGACCCAGTCGGTCGTAGAATTGGAAGGTGGCTGTTTTTTAGTTACTCATTGTTCTCAAGCGTTCACGGGCAACAGATGATCTGTTTAGAGATTAGGTTTGACTCCCCAGTGGGATTATATCGGACCGGATTAGATTACAGCGATGCATACATACAAGAGAACCGTGTGTCCCATTATGTTAATGGCCAACAACCCTTGTCCAACCTCATCATTCTTTACATTGTTTTTATTTGAATTTCATTTAATTCATGAGTAAACTGTAACCTGAACCGGTCACTTCACTACACAATGTTCCGACAAGACTATGAATTGTGATTGTCAAATGAAGTCATAATGTGTCCAAAGCAGACCGGACACAACATGAATAATTTAATTCAAATTCATCGTCATGGTTCTACGTTTGCATCTCCCGAGAAATGTTTTTGTTTTCCCTGGTGCAGTACCACAGCACGGTACAGTCATTAAGGCATCGCTCCTCAAAGTAAGTCATTGAATTTAAAGGGACAATTATATGCATTACCAAAGATCATATTTAACCATTTTTAGGATGTATAAATCGTATTGTAATACATTGTAAAAGAAAATGTATTTAATAGAAAATATTAAATATAATTACAAATATAATGAGTTTTAAACAAAATTGCTAAAAGAAAAAATAGCAATTGATTGATTTTATTTGTTTATTTTGTTACCTTAAGTACCTTCTGTAGTTGAACAAAGGCCTACGATACAGAGCAAGGCATTATCAGGAACCATTTGAATGAGTTCACCATGGGACGAAGATGTTCTACCTAGCAGTTTGAGGAGGCTTGCACTGCACTGCAACAGCATTCTTACAATGTGTTTAGAAGTGAATGGAGAGAACCTGTTCTGTGATATCCTTGAAGGCATTCGTTTAACGTGTAGACCTGTGATACTTGACTCATTTGTTTATGGTTATATTTGATGCATTCATGGGAGCAGGATATTCTAGTGGTTAGGGTGTTTGACTCCCAGCCGAAAAGGTTCTGCGTTTGAACCCCAGCGTCCACAGCCTACCTGTAGGCATCCTTGAGCAAGATGCCCTAACTCCTACTAGCTCCTTAATTACATGCTTATAAAAAAGGTGCTTAGGATAGAAGTGATTTCTAAATAGTTCATAGTAAATTAGCATTAGTGGAATGTGGTGTTTAATCTTAGATTTCTGAGATGGTAAATATTTAACCATGTTTTTGTTCAGCTGTTTTTCTATTAAGCCACTGGGCTAGAGACACCTTTTTGTTTTTACCTCTTCATGTTGAGTGATGTTCACATAACTAGATATAAGTAGATAAAAAGTTTTTCCCCTTGGGGAACATGGGGTTAATGGGTTGTTCTATCCGGATATTTGATGAGACATTTTTCCCAGACTGGCATAATTTTCTCATTAATATATACACATTGTTTAATAATAATTTTAATTCTGTTCTTTTCTGTGATTTGTACATGTAGGTCGCTCAACTGCATAACCTCTGGTCAGTAAGTAGGAACCTCCAGTGATATTATAATCTTTGACCTATAATAACTTCATGACACTACAGCGGGGTATATTCTGGCAGGGCAGAGGAGCAAATTGTACCTGTCTAGCTGTTCACTAGACTTGAAGAGGCTGTGTTGTGTGTTAGCAGAGTTTGTACGTGTCAGAAGACAACTTATCTGTTAGGTTGTGTGCAGCAGACCATAGAAAACCCAACGTGTGTTATGTGGTCGAATGTGAGAGACTGATTGTCCTCCATTTAATTGCAAAGCAAACACTGACTAGCGGGGATGATACTCAGGAACCCAAGTAAAAATAAACTTTCCTTTGGCTCAAGGCCAATTCAACTGAGATATCGTCCTTTGGATATATAGTTGATCTACTTTCCTGCCTTTATCTTACACTTAAAGTACTGTCTAAAAAATATGCCAGAGTAAATCGTGCATTGTGTTGTAAATAATAAAACAAACCTTTTAGTTCAATAACAAGAAATCATGTTACTAAAAATGGGTCCTCAACACGTTTTATTCAAGATGAACCTATGAAGAAGAGGGTCACGGTGATGAAAACATACTTTTAACAAGTACTTCAGCAGAATGTTCAACGAAGGCCTTCAACCTCCACATGCACGAACCCACCTCTACATTACGACAATTATGGGATGTACTACAGGCTCACTCTCGCTTTGCTCAACAGTTAACTACCAGATAAATTGTTACGGTTACGGTCCCCTTGGTGACCTATATCGTATTAGAAGCCTCCGACAAAGGGAGAACCCAGTGAATTATCAGAGGTGTTGAAAGGAGCCCGCAGGATCTCATATCAGCGGTAATTAGCAGCACAATGGGGAGCTGCGAGGGTGACTCTGGGGGACTCTGGGGGTACTTTAGGTGTGCGTCACATCGTTTGCATATTGACGATGCTTATCCGTGGACGGCCAATGACGGACAGGTCGGATCCAGATTTAGGAAGTTCCGCCATTGTCTTCGCTTGTCTGTCGAGTCCCTATTGCAGTGTCACAAAATCATTGAGTTCAAGGAAGACCTGCGTGGGAGACGTTTGTCTTCATGTCGCCGGACATGTTGACCTTTCTGGACTAATGTGCAATCCGGCTGGTTTATAGAAGTCTTTTTTAGGGCTGTGCTGCACGGTGCATTGCGTCATCGTTTTATGCTCGTCATTTTGAAGTAATTTGCGCCCCATTTGCTTTCATTGGTCTGTGAGAAGCTACGCAGCTGTGATGGTTAACTGCCATAGGGTCTCATCTACAATGAAGGCTAACGGACAATGGCAGAATACTCCTGTTTGGTGGGCATGTTGTGAATGCTTAAAAGGGGCTCTCTTTCTGGTTTGAATCGTATGTGACTGTTGATCAGTGAATGCGATCAGGTTAAAAAAGACAAAAGTTACAGTTGCCCTGTGATATAAATAAAATACTGATCACATGATGAATATTTGACATCAAGGTACACGGACAGTATAATAAGAATACTACAAGTCAAAGCGGATATTAACAGAAATGAAAGCCACAATATTCAGCAAGCAATTATTGATAATTTCTTAACAACATTGTTTTCTCCCACAGGTTCGTTGTCAAGACATGTTTCAAGACAAATGTTTTGCTTCCAATCGCACTAATTGAACAGAAATCACCGAACACCAAAAATTTGACACTTTTATCAAAAGCATCTTCCACATCTTCCCATCAGTGCATACGTTTCTGTACGGCCCCAGTGGTACATGAACCCCTACCCCTGCCAGTGTTCACGCCATGCGCTCAACGTTCAGCTACACAGAACAACATTGACCAGAAGAGTACAAGTATAACATACTGGAGCACAAAAGAGTAGGCCTCCATCTCAGGGAGTTGCTGTTTCACGGCATAACAGTTGCAATATCTTTTCTTCTTTTCTTTTCCAAATGGGGAATTTGTACGTGGAGAATAAAGACCTTCTCGCCTTTTGTTTTGAATCTTGAAAACAGCGGCCTTGTTTAATATTCAACATAGACAACAATAATGGAATCTTAAATTGTCATTCGTGTGTCGTGTCACATCACAACCTATTCATCAAGTTATATATATATATATTATATATTACATGTGGACGTCTTTGTGCATCACCACCACCGAGGTGGGAGCCCCCTCCACCCTCCTGCCTCTCAGAGCCAGGTTGCAGACGCTGTGGACGGAGCGGGACATCCGCACCAGGAGCTCCTTCAGGCCGGCCCTGTACTCCTGCCTGCTGAGGCAGTAGAGCACGGGGTTGAGGCAGCTGTTGGTGTGGGCCAGGCACACGGTCAGCGGGAAGGCGTACGCCTGGGCGTTGTAGAAGGCCTTGCTGAAGGGCACCAGGTCAAATTTGATGAGCACCCCCCACAGAGTCAGCGCCTGGTTGGGCAGCCAGCAGATGAAGAACGACAGGACGACAATGGTGACGGAGCGGGTCACCTTGGACTGGCGCCGGCTGCGGCCCCTCTCGTGGTCCGTCCTCTCGGGGAGGCGCCCGGCGGCCGTCACCTCGCCCCCGACCATGGCGCGCCTGCTGAGGACAAACCTCAGGAGCAGCAGGTAACACACGCTGATGACCACCAGGGGGAAAACGAACCCCAGCAGCACCTTCTGTGTCTGGTAGAGTCCCAGCAGGAACTGGGGGTCCCAGTAGCCGGAGTCAGAGTTGGAAAAACGCACCAAACACAGCTCGTCGTCCGCAGACACCTGCAAAAGCAATTTGCAATTGTTTTGAAGGAATGTGAAGTGCATGATTATTTATATGATTATTTAAACAAATGTAGGTGAAATATATTGTGGCGACTTTTAATTGTATTTTTTTTTGTTTTTTTTAACTAACCTACCTGGACAGTTGTGGAGTAAAGCGCGTGCGGTATAGTGGCCGCGAGCGACACCACCCAGATGGCCAGACTGGCCCACTTGGCGCGAGCAGCCGCTTTGCTGGGGCTGTCCATCTTTAAGGAGTTGACGAGGTAGTGGTAGCGGGTCACACTCATGGCCGTGAGGAAGAACACGCTGGCGTACATGTTGAGGGTGGTGACGGAGCTCACGATCTTGCACATGATCCAGCCGAACGGCCAGCGGAAGTCCAGCACCGTGTCCACGGCCCAGAAGGGCAGGGTGAGTACAAACTGGAGGTCCGTGAGGGCCAGACTGATCACGAAGCAGTCGATGGACGAATGGTGACTCCTGCGTCGCGAGCGCAGCAGGAACATCGCCAGCAGGTTGCCCACGAGCCCCAGAACACACACCACGAGGTACACGAGCGCAATTAGGACTCTCATCTGCCAGGGGGAAAAAACAAATAAAAAGAAAATAAATAAAAACAAAATACATTTATCATGCTCATTTACTTCACATTTTAAGGTCCATGGGTAAATATATCCTAATTACATTACATACTGTCCTATGCTTTTTTACCTTTTTTTAAATTATAGCATACCTAGTTATTAGCCTACACAACCGTATATTAGGCTACGTGGGGGGTTTTCTATACATACCACCAAATTTGCGCTATCCCCGTGCAAGTCCAACGAAGTCTCTTTGGAAAGAAATTGCAGCCAGCAATTCAGGGAAAAGTTTTGTGACGCTATCCGCGTATCGTTCACCTGCCGCGGGCTTTCGTGTTCATCATCATCCCCACAGAGACCGAGACCCATCAAGTACATGGCGCTGCTGTTGATTTGCATTGTGGAGAGGGGGGAGAAAAAAAAGACGAGTTGCTCTTGAAATGAGTTAAGAGGTTGTTGTTGTTGTTGTTCTTCTTCTTCTTCTTCTTCTGTTGTAATCCCCCTTACACTGATGAGCAAGCATTGAGAAGTAGACTTATTCTGTTTTGCACTGTCTCCGTTGAAGAATATAGCCTATTACTAATCAAAAAGTCATAAGGGTCTTCTTCATATCGTATTGTCTGCAGCATCCTTACGCCCCCCAGGTTGTACGCGGACTTGCACGCGCAGCTGCCTGTTCTTACAGATGCGACAAATCTTTGCCGCCGCGAGTTTTTATACCCGGTGTCGGTCTGCGCGTGTGCTGTTCAAAGAGGGGCCAGTACTGTGCAGCCTTCAGCCATCTGTTGTGTTTATTCCTCTTTTCGTTTATATTTTTTAACATTTTGACCCACAGCATTCGTAAAAGTACTCTATTGCGTCGGCAAAAAATGTAAACTGTTTTTAAGAATCTGTGCGTAACCAGAGCTATTATAGAGAGAGTTGTTGTTGTTAACATCTTTGTTATAACCTATTAAGGTTGAAGGCAAAAATAGTATTTGTGTGGAATGTATCTAATAGCCTACAGATAGGCTGCTGTATTTTGAGAGAGAGTCCTACACCATAGTACGGCCATGTATGTACAGGCATCTTTGTTAATGATTGACAATCATCTATAAGCTGTCCTGAGCATTTGTAAAAACACAATATACAGTATATTATACAAACATCTGTCCCCAGATTGACAACAAGTATTTAAATTGGTTGTACAATTGACAGTTAAATCAGGTGCTCCATGGTGTGGTTTTTTTTGTGAACATCTGGCTGTGCCATGCGTGTATATTCATGCGGTATGTCTCCAATATAGGTGATTTAAGTTCATGCGTGGGTGCAGGCATCACACACATGCGACCAGGAGCTATATGTGTTATCTCAGGTCAGAGATCTCACAGAAAAATGAAAGGAGGAAAAGCAATAAGCATGGGAGTCTTAGATGCTTCATATGAGCTGAACTCATTTTCCCCAAAATGACGCCTGCGGGGTATGGCCGCCGCAGACAGTACACACACCAGATGCTCTTAAGGTGGTCTTGGAAACCCTCGGCAGTTGTCTCCTCCTCCTCAATCCTAACACACAAGCAGGGAAGACATGCATTCAAAGAACGCATCTGAAACCTTGAGTGAGATATGTTTAATGAAAATAGTCGACATCCACTTCAACAGCCGTCCTCCTCCCGACTTTTTCTTCAAGAGCTGTCATTTACTATTCCGATTGTTGCGCGGTCGTTTCAGGACATACTAAATCAGTTATAAATCAAAATACTTCCTTACCCGTCTCTCACAGGCCTTCAGAACAAACTGTTCAAGACTATCTATTATGGATCAATATTGGATGTTTTATTTAAACTCCTGACGCTAGATGTTTCTTCCTATAGAGAGTTATTCAAATTCTATGACGGGGCTCACCAGCGTTAATTAATCAAATTTTTTTCTTTTCCCTGTGAAAAATGTATATTGGGAAGAGAAGCCATTAGTGAAACAATTATTTTGTCTCACAAGGCTTCTGATAATCTACATTTTCCATCTCCATGCTGAGATGGAAAACTCCAGGGAGTAGGCATAAAAGATCTCCATCAAGCCAATCATTGATGTTGCATTTGCGTGATGAAAGCTAACATTATCTCAAACCAAGCCACATCATTTCAGTCATTTTATACATTTTCTACTTGTAAGTCTTGTAGAGGAATAGATTTATCTATGCCACGAACCTGAAATGAGATGTTGTAGACTTATTTTGTCTCTGGGGGAGGAACTGAGGGGATTTATATTCTAATGGTATGTTCTAGAAAATCTATAATGGCAGCATCACAGCGATTGCAGCCTTTTCAATAATTCAGTTACGAACCTCACTGGTGGTGTGCTGGGTGTTTTTTAAGATTAGGTCTTAGTTTTAAGAAAGTGTCGATATCCATTAAGCATTGTAGAGGTACTTTGCCTTTGACGTGAGACCAACACATGCCCCTTGGGAGGGAATGTGACTTCCATATAATTTCACCTTTTGATTTATTTCAAACATCAGCTGGAGTTCTCGTCATCATTTAATGTCACACAAACATTGATATTCTCACCGCGAACGTCAGCGCATGCCCACGTTATCTCCAACCCGAGGCCGAGCGAGACGAAGGTCAGTCCGTGTTCTCCATGACGCTTCGTACGTGCATAATGAGGACCTCTACAGGTCAATGTTTTGAACACACGGTTACAGTATGGTCGGGGATGGATCTGAATATATATACACACAGTCCCACCGGTACACAAATCTCCCATCTCCGATGGTAGCCTTCATAAATCTAGGACAGGAACGGTGCGAGGTGTTTGAATGGAATCTAGGACAAATCGCAGCAAACCCTGGCGTTCATGCGGCGCTGACGGTAATAACCGGCGAATCCTCTTGTTTGCACCGATGGATGGAGTCGGTGACGGGAGTGCGACGGTAGCACTTTGATTTTGTTCTAGCTGTACCTCTCGCTGTTTCCTTCATGGCGGTTGCCATCACTACAATCATCGTCATCATCACGTACATTATCGTGTAATTTGTTGTTTTCATTTGTGGAAGTGTAAAGGATGCAGAATAGTACACAGCAATCCATAAACAAGATGAATGAAATGTCAAGTCTATTATCCTCGCTCATTCAGGTTTCCCAGCAGGTAAAATAAATGAGAAGTGAAAAAAAACCTATTATGGCTTCATATTAAGGGCTAAAAAAATCTCTAGTCTCTATGCGTGTTAGTGAACATCATCTGAAAGCCAGCAAACGTCTAGGGCCGTGGCCTGGCATGAGTCTGGCAACCTGGCAACGTACATTTCAGCAAAGCAGCATTTACGTCAAGGCAGCAATGTATTTTTGTTCTTCAACACTACACAACACCCACATCGCTCAGATATTACATCTGTGCATGTTCTCGCCAAATTATATCCAGTGATATCAAACGATATCCGCTCCCTCAGTCAGATGTTGTTTTGCGCCAGCCGCGTCTGTTGTGCCCGTCAATCTCTGCTTTGCTGCCGGGGCCGTCTCTCTCCAGCTGTGCTCCTGACAGCGTCTTCAATGCGCTGTCCTCAGATACACCGTCCCCTCTGTTCACATTTTAAGGGGGAGGAACACTGAGCTCAGGGGGCGGCTTTGTGGCTGTGCTCCTGGTCGTGGCTAGACGGGAGGCCTGGCCGCTGCCACAGCTTCTCCATCAGACTGGATAAAGCCTCCACCCCTGCGGACAGCGAGAACGCCGACGGAGAGACCTCCGCTGGGTCCACCACCGACTGCAGGGTGCGATAGGGCACTGGGGGGATGGGAAGAGAGAGAGAGAGTTAGACTCGCGTATATGCCAGTGCGTGTGCGCGGTGCTTATCAGCAGGCTTATTAAAGGCGTATATCTATGCATCCAGACCTTTGGCATCTGCGTACACCCCCTGGCTGCGTTGGCTGTAGCTGTAGGGCTGCAGACTCACAGACAGGAGGAGGGAGAAGGAGAGAACCAGCACCTAGTGACACACAAGGGCAAGGCGCTAGTGGGTAGACGGCGCAAAAATAGATTGCGCATGGATAGAATCTGTAATTCATGGGGTTGATATTATGACGTCGTCATCGTAATCGTGTCGTACAAGCTGTTTTAAGCTGTTTAAACGCCTCACCAGAAGACAGGTGCCGGTAGGAGGTCCCCTTCCCGGGCTGCGTACCAGGAGAGCCTGGAGCCTGCTCAACTGCTCCAGTAGAGAACTAACCGCAGACGACACAAAGACGACAAAAATAGGTTGACGTAGTTCAAAGAGACAGTTCGGCCTCCCGACATCAAGTCTCACTCGGTTTTGATGGGGGGAGATTTTCTGCTCTTTTGTTACGTCTCATTATTTTGAAGGAATACAGTGAAACATGTCTGGAAGCGCACTTGGCTTTTCTCAAAGCCACATCTTTGCAAATAGTTACGCTTCACTGGAGTGCGGCAGTCCCAGAGAATATGCAATTTTAATGACGGGACAAAAAGGAAAGACATGAGAGGAATCTGTAGCAACTACCTGTGTTTTATACTTTGATGTCTCTAGTCAGCTTTCTGTTTTTTTGGATTTAATGCAATACACTTGTGCATTCATGCTTATGAAATGATTACCTAAGGACAACCTGACCAACAAGATACCTCTACAAGACCTCAAAATATATGAAACTGAATACTAAAGAAAGTCCAATAGCATGACCAGGAATGGTAAAGTTTAGTGGGTAGTGTACAAAATGTGGACAAAATGTACTGGATTCAATCCCCAATTTTCATCTTTGAGCAAAATGCTCAAAAATCTCCTTAATGACCAATTAATTCATCCACTGCAAGTCATTATGCTTTAGCTATGCTAAGTTAGCTATGTTGATATACTGTGTCTCCAGCAGTGTGTGATGCTCTTTGTTCTTTCACAGACACAGTTAAGTGTCTCGCTACAAGGGTTGCTATGACAACAAGTCTCACTTGTTGCTCTGCTCCAGCTGATGGACCTGACTCTGGAGATCCAAGTTGTGTGCACCACAGACAGACATCCTGGCAGGAAGCAGAGAGAGAGAGAGAGAGAGAGAGAGAGAGAGAGAGAGAGAGAGAGAGGGAGAGAGAGGGGGAGAGAGAGAGAGAGAGATAAGATAAAAAG
>OMNR01070905.1:0-10882 GCA_900303205.1 Mora moro
CTGGCTGGGGCTGTGCCCGCCCTCGACCAATGGGAGACGGGGGGAGGGGCGTGGCCGAGTGACGAGGCGCACACAAACCCCCGGCTCGGACGACGACGTCTGGACGGCGTCTCCGTCACTCCAGCCCGCAGCTTCGTCTGGTGCAGTGCCGTCTGAGACCCGAGTGCTTATATTGAGATTTACATCGCAAGTTAAAATACAAATACAACAGTCCGCGGTGTTATCTACCTACCTAAAATCTGCCAGGGGAGAGAGAGAGAGATCTGCCGCTCGTTTCGCAACAAAAAAAAATAAACCCGTTAGGAGAATAGCCTACATAGACTGTAGCCTATTTATTTAATTCATTCAGGGCTTTCAAAACTATCCACCGTGCAGACATGAAGACGAAATTCATTAACGGGGTTTCTTCCTCCCCTTCAATGTCCCTGGGTCTGCTGGTCACCGAGAGCGCCCTGCACGTCCAGCCAGAGTCCGAAGACCACTGCAAAGAGGCGCTCACCCGGCCGGACCAGCCGGACTCGGAGACCGGGCGCAAGGCGTATCTCTGGTGCAAGGAATTTCTACACGGAGCGTGGAAAGCCGTATCTGAGGATGCGTTTCAAATCACCATCATAAGGTAGATAAGGCCTGTTTGGTTTGCGTCATACGGTTATTGTTTTCAAATGTAGCCTATAACGTTAATTGATTTTTTCCTTTTTTTTTGTTTAAATGCACGTAGGCTTTAATTTGAATATCGTTGGCAAATAGGCCTTCATGATGCAAAATATTTATAGGCCATTTAGTTAGCCGGCCTAAGCCTATAATTATTCCCTAACCAACTTAACATACAAATCGCCTATATGTGCGAGCCCAAGTCGCGTTTTTTTTTACATGAAATGAAAACAGTATTTGACAGTATGTCTGTCGTTCAAGCGACGATTCATTTGTCTGGGAAATTTCCGTTCTCGTCGTCGTTGACCTTCTCTCCTCTCCTCATGTGTCCACCAGGGGTGGTCTGAGCAACAAGCTCTTCCTCTGTGCGCTCCCCGACGGTCTGGACAGTGTTGGGGATGAACCAAGAAGCGTTCTGCTGCGCCTCTATGGGGCCATTTTGCAGGTGTGTTTAGAGAAAGGGTCGTGTCAAGTGTGAGCGTTAAACATGTTAAATGGCCTTATTTCAATGTAGCCTTTTTCCCCATACACTTCAACGTGACAATGTTTAGTGTTTATTGCATTTAAAAGTGTGCGTGTCTGTGTATTTGAACGACAGTTGTTGGTTTTTTTTAGACAACATGGCTACTTCCTTGCCAACAAATAGCATCACATATTTAATATCAATAATTTGACTGTCATCCTAACTACATCTAGATGTTTAGATAACCAAAGACTTTTTCAGGAAGTAAAAGGAACTGAACTGGGGTAAAAGTATTTCTTTCTTTCTAGAGAAGTCCAAATAAACAAATAAACAAATACAATTGAATACATCTGTGTGATGTTGAAGTGACATCACCAGAAGTTGTAGTTTGTGTGTGTGTGTGTGTGTGTACGTGTGTGCGTGCGTGTGTGTGTGTGTGTGTGTGCGTGCGTGCGTGTGCATGCACGCATTTGTGTGTGCAAGAGAAAGCGAGTGTGGGTATGTCTGCATTCATTTGCTTATGTATGCCTGTGTGTGGATGCTTTATGTATGTATGAGTGTGCGTGTGAGTGTAGACACGCATGTGTGCACGCATGTTGGCCATTGTTGTGTGCAGTGATGTACCCCTATGGCTGTACATGCATGTGTTCTTTGCCGTAGGCTTCCCCAAAGGAGCGTGCCTTGAGCACTCTTGTTCCCAGGTGAACCCACCAATCAAACACGGTACAGTATGAGATCCATGAAATCTCAGCCTTTTATAATGGGGTAGCATTACATAACATCTAAAACATGACCTGAGCCATCGTGCTGGGAACACAAATACAGAATGGTGAAATACTGTACTTGCTACAAGACCTCTCCTATCTGTCTGTTTGCTTGCCCCGAACCCTTGGCTCAGCTAAATGTTTAAGAAAAACAACGAAGTCCCAGAAAGAATTAGCCACACGAAAGGCTGAGAAAGGTGGCCATTCTAGAGGAGTTTTTTTTTTTTTTTTTTTACCAGCGTGAAATTCCGATATATATTTTGCCTTTTGCCATATAGATATCATTTTCCTCTTGAAGTGTTATTATCATGCACCTTGGTGACACACCATCTTTATCTCAGGAGGAGACGTGGCCAGAGTGTTCAGAGCTCAGATTCGATCACCCCTAGTGAGTCACCTGAGGGCTGACTCATTATGATTAGCTCATGCGAACAACCACCTGCTTAAGAGTTAGCAAAGCACAGCGTCAGTGAGACCAGGGCCCATTGATTACTGTCTGCTAGCAACTATTGAGTGACCCGAGGACGACTTGAAACCTTTTTCACCAAACCTGTGAAAACAGCACATTCTATAGGCTATCTATAGCAGCGCATTCTATATCAGCTGATGTCAACATGACGACACATTGAGGAAGAGATAGATTATTTGTTCTGTTGCTACGGTCTGCATGCTGTGCCGCAGAGGGGTAAATAAACAACAAGTATTAAAAGCAAAATAAATAAAAAATAAAATATATGGGGTTTGGAAAATATTTATTGTTGTCTTGTGCTTGTATTTTTAGAAAGTGCAACGTGGCTTATTTGGTTATGCAAACACCCAAGCTCTTGTTATGTCCTAAATATCTGCCCTAATTGCTAATGGACGTATGAGCAGTTAGATTTTATTGCTAGGGGTCTGAGAACCACAGCGTGTCCTTCACCAAGGTAACAGCGGCTAGCTCTCAAACACAGCCTCAGTGAACACTGCAGATGAGATAAGACAATAAAGAATGCCTTAGAGACGCTGGTTTTATGAAAGAGGGATTTGTTCATAATGACACTCTCTGGACAATATGTTGCAGTAAAGGGAACTGCAACCAACATTGCGACAAATGGCAATATTAGATTTGTCAAAAGAAACAAAACAATATATTCATATATTGGATGATTGTCAGTTCATTACAGAAATCACACCTGCTATATCTGTGTATAATCAGTTAAGTAAGTAATAATAAGCTGTTTCTGAAGTGCATCCCTCTGTCTGCCTGTCTTTTTCTATCTCTCCTTACCTCTCGCTCCCTCGCTCCCTCTTTCTAACTGTTGCACTGCACAGTTAGCATGGAGGTCCTCGACAAACCGAAGTGTTTTGCTCTGTAACGTTTGGTCATCTCATTCAGTGGAGTTATACCACAGGAATTGTTAGTAGCTTTTTAAAAAAAGGATAATATATAATAGATCAATTTATTTATCGATAGTTTTTCCCCTTTTACTTTGTTCATAGATGTCCTGTAATAAAGGTGATTCCCAACAGTCAAACAAAGAAAGCCTCCAAGTAAGTAACTCATGGTACTACTGTGTTTGATCTCATGTTTCAAGGCCCTTGCAGTCTCAAAGTGTTCCCTTTTCTTCCTGCTGGGGTTTTCTCTTCTTTCCTATAGTGCTAAAGCCCATCTGGGTCAAATTACCAAGGCCGGCCTATCCTGGCATAGTTGTGTGAACTCAAGAGGCAGCTGTAGTTTCAGAGAACTTTCTGGAATTACAGAACCTCAGACCAGCCTTTTTATACTCAGTTTTTGAATGTAAATTGGGAAACAAATGCATACCTCTGTCTCCCGAACTCAAAATAAAATACGATTTGGATTCTTTGAATTCTGAAACAAATCGCTGTGTTGTTATGCCGATGCAGCAGGCAAGAACATACAAAGCTCAAAGTGTATGTAAAGTTCAATTCAACTTTGCATGCGCAGCCTCTCTCATTTTGAATACCTTCAGAGAGCCGGGAAGAAGAACCAGAAAAGCTCAAACTGTTGACTAATAGTTTCCCTCCATTCAGGTGAACTCCAAGTCATGTGATCATTAACCCGTGGTTAATGTGAGCGGTGACTCCCCCGCCTGCCACATCATGTGAGCACTGAGCTCATCGAACGGCCATTGTTGTGAGAGTTTGCATCATTTCCCGTAACAGTCAAGCCTCACGGTGTTCAACTTGCTCTGAAAATGGAAGCTGCTCTTTTCTTTTTGCTAGAGCCAACCCTTGTAGAGCATAGAGGAACCAAGGTGAACCGCTCGTACCTTGTCCATGTAGCCTATCTCTTCCCCCATATAACAGTAGTTTTTATTTCTTAGTCAGACCGACAACGATAACCGACAGCAATCGCCATGTGCCATACTGTTGGTAACTGGCAATCGTCGATTGTGGTTCTTCAAATAGATTGAGGGCACCAGAGCAGATGTTCACTAGATTACTTATTGGTAGATGATTAACTTTTAAGTGGTGACTAATACCTGGATGCGGGAGTGAGCCAAAGCAAGCCAGACTAGTGCTGGCACTTGAAGTAGGCCAGAGTCGGTGCAGTTCACGGGAGGTAGCAGTTTCAGTTCACACCATTGCAACTTAAATGTGCTTCCTCTGTGGAACTAAGAAACCCTTGGGGGAGGGCTTCCTGCTGTCTTATGTGTATTATTATGATTGGCTAAGCAAGGTAGCCTATAGTAATAGTAATAATAATAATATTGATAGAGGTTTCAAAAAGAAACATGGTGTGTTGATTCTACACAGTATCTTTTTTGTCAAACCTCTGAAGGACAGGTCCTTCACTCATTACAAACATTTTATTTCATTGCCAATTATGATTATATATACGTACTGTATGCAATATATATATACATACATACATACATATACACTGTATGTTTGTATGTGTGGCACTCAAGGTGCCTTCTGAATGATCCATTTGGTTTCGTCCCAGACCATGTTGTTCAGTGTGACAGCTACTGTCTGCCACTGCGATAAGCAATCAGCGAATGTTACGTAACACTGCAGAGAGAGTTCCATCACAGTGTTTGTTCACCAGCACAGTCTGCATAAGCAGGACCACCATTCGGCCGTGTCACATCGGTCCGATCTTGTTCAAGTGGCACCGAAGGACAAGCTCGTCTTGACGGGCAGCAGGGAACGAGAGTGGTGGTGGGGGGTGGTGACGACATGGGTTTTTCCTACAGCGTGTAGCTAGCTAGCGGGCCGCTAAGCCATTGTTTCCCCACCCCCCGGAGCTAGCTTCCCGGAGAACTGCCAGCGCGCAGCGCATTCCCTGGCTTGCGGCCAAGAAACAGACACAATCCTGAAACCGAGGCTCTCGAATACTGGAATCACCGCAGGCCAGGGCGTTTTCCCTCTTGAGGGGAACGTAGGGATCTGTGATGTAATAACACCTGCCTCGGCCTGAGCGACTGCTCCGTTTTTTGGGGGAGAAAAGTGCCTGATTTAGAGAGAGAGGGAGAGGGAAATATAATCTCCAATACTCATGTGCAGCATTAAAAGGTGACGTACACACCCAACAATATCTTCTTATCTTCTCCTTGCCACGTTTAGGGCATACAACAGTTCCCTAGACAAATGGCCCTTTGATAGACTCGCACTCATTGTGTGTGTGTGTGTGTGTTTGTGTGTTTGTGTGTGTGTTTCAGGGAGCCGAGGCCATGGTGCTGGAAAGTGTCATGTTTGCCATCTTGGCAGAGAGAAAGTTGGGTCCCAAACTCTATGGAATTTTCCCCCAAGGTCGATTGGAGCAGTATGTCCCGGTAGGTTGACATTATATCCTGTGTGTGTCTGTCTGCGTGTACGTGCTTATGTCTCAGTCTTTTCGATTTCCATGGGGGCATTATCAACGGGGCGCAGACCGAAATGCCTCTGGACGCAATTGGATAGACCTACAACCAATCAGAGCAAGGGAATGTGTGACGTAGCGCGTAGGTAAACGATACTTTAGCCAAATCCTGTCGGAAGTACGGCAAAAACATCTTCCTTATCAACAAAAGCTTTAAGCGCAGTTTGTTCTTCTTTTAGAGAAAATATACCGTCCAGCTTGTTAGCAGATTCAACAGACCGCTCCACATCGGTGGCAGCCATTTTGGTCGTTTACGAAAATGCCTCAACGGCGCTCCTCTGTGCAGTCATCGTATCAAACCTGCCCTATATTAGATAAACGGTTGTGATTGGCCCGACCCTTGGCCAGGTTTACTGGAAATCAAGCAAATAAAACATGAGCTTGCAGATTCGACTGCTAGGAAGTCAGGTTATCATTTAGGATTTAACATAGGATAGGGATCCTGCTGATAATTATGTCACATGGTTTAACCAGACCAGGCGTGCGTGTGTGTGTGTGTGTGTGTGTGTGTTGCTCCTGTACTGTTCAACGATGCAGTCAGTCAGTCATGCAATCAGTGATTGGGGTTCGGTGGAAATCAATAAAACCACTCCTGCTCCTCAGTAGCCGAACATCAAATAACTATGCAATTCCCTTTCTATACATTGCTCGCCTAATCAGACCCAGAATGTCACCCGTACCGTATGAATGTCAACCACTTTAGGTGACCTGTCCACCTAGAAAAAATAATTATACTTGGAAATTAGGCCATCTCTAAACACGCCAGTGTTTAGCAGCATCCTCTCGGAAAGACTTGTCACATAAAATACAGCAATGGCCCAATTTGCACACAAAGGACTTTTGCACAAAGAGCTGTATACAGACATGAGCCATGAGCTCTACAAGGGTTGTTGCGTTATCTGTTCACAATTCCTCTTCATCAAAATCTCTCCGCGAACAACAGAGTCGTAAGCTGGAGACGTGCGAGCTCGGAGATCCCAGCATCTCAGCCGAGGTTGCCCAGAAGATGGCCGCGTTTCACGAAATGCGAATGCCCTTCAACAAGGAGCCCAAATGGCTGTTTGGGACGATGGAAAAGTAAGCTATTACTATTACTGCACAATCAGTTAGGGTTTCGATTTTGTGTAGTGTTTTTTTATGATTGTGGTACTTTGAGCAACAACAAAAAAGATTAGGATTATGTAACCGTGTCACTGATTGGAAACATGGTGAACCACTAGGTACCTGAACCAGATCATGAGGATGGCTTTTACCAGGGAGTCTCACCTGCGCCTCTTCAACCGCCTGGTCAGCTACAACCTGCCTCACGAGATGGATGTGCTCAAGTATGATTACACACACACACACACACACACACACACACACACACACACACTCCCTCAACTAGATCGTTCCATGTGCTCTCACAAATACATACACACCAACGATATGAAACGTGAATGTGAATGAACACATGAACATGTGGTTTTCTTGAAAAATGCTATATATATATATATATATATATATATATATATATATATATGTATGTATGTGTATATATATGTTTGTATATGTATGTATGTATATATATAATAAATACATTGGTAGGTGGATGGATGGATAGACGGTTGGACAGACAGACAGGCAGGCAGAGAGATGGACACGTCACTATAGGCGGTGTCTCTCTGCTCTAACCCTGACCACCACTAGTGTGACGGGGGGCGACGGACATCATGTCAAATGCAGCAGCGGTGAAATCCTATTTTCCTGAGCTTTTCTGTCTCCTCACATCTAAGTCTCTAAAGGGCGCCTGACTCTTGGCAGAGCATTCTGGCTGTATGAAAGCGAGTTGTGTGTTCATACGCGTGTGTGTGTGTGTGTGTGTGTGTGTCTCTTGCTCCAGCCACCTCTATAAGGGGACAGCCGTCTGTCTTGTGGCCCGGATCAGATTGGTGTGACACAGATTGGAAATGCATGAAAAAGTGGGGGGGGGTTAGGCTCACACCCTGCACACATTAGTAACACTTCATTTGGATCATTGAAAAGAAACCGTACGACCACGTGAACCATGTTATTTCTCCCGGCAGCCATTTTATTTTAGATTTTATTTGACATACGGATCGTAAAGTCACCCTGTTGGCCGAATGAAACGTAGCCTACTTAGAGTTAGTGTAATTCACTGTTTGTGTCGATGAGATTCAGAATCGCACACATAAAGAATGCTGTTTTTGGTCAACAAGCGACCAGACTGTGTCTTTGTCATGTTTGCGTTGAAAAGAGCGTTTGTTAATCCTGACATGCTGCGAGACAAGCAAAGTTTATGTACAGAATGTATTGTGTGATTGTGTGAAATTGACTTTTGTATTTCAGCCATTGTGAATACCCTTTAGCAGGCTCATTTTCCGTCAATTCATTCAAAGCTTGTATTGGCAAGTATGCACTTTGACAGAATTGGGCTATATGAACAATAACGTTTAAGACTATTATCCTCCTAACTATCGGGCTCTGTTTGATTGCGGGGAGATTCTATTTCACACTTTGTCATTCACTGTAATTAGAGTGTCACAATAGCTCTTGAATTTAACAGATGACTTCTATATGAACATAGTGCGTGTATAGCACTTTTAATTAGAGCCACATTGTATACACCATTATAGTCAATAATGATCACGGCTTTATAGTATAGTTCCTCCCTACCTGTAATACTGTTCAAACACAAAACATCGGATTGGAATTTACAACATTTTGAATTTTAAGGTAGGTAATAGTTGACCACTGACATTGTTTATTCAGCTGAGCTTTGTAGTATTTTAGCATTGTTAAACTTGAAGATAAATGTTATTTGTTATTAAAATACATGAATGTCCATTTTATTTTTCTTCTTTGTTATTTCTGGGAGATTTCAATACAGAGTGCATAAGCAGCTCATATTGTAAATAGTAAAAATTGAATTTATGCACATAGCTTAGGAACTACTTTTTTTCATAGCAGCTCGCTGTATATTCTTCATGCAAATGATTCATCTTTTTTGTATTATGCCGACACACACTAGTTTCCAATGAGTTGGTACTGTATCAACAGTTGCCTAGAAACCAGGTCTGGCTATGGCATGTTTTCTTCGACAAAAGAATGACTTTCCAATGACTTTGTCACTAATGGCGACATCAACCACCGTGCTCACACCACCTCTGCCTCTCGAGTGTGTTTGTTCTCATCGTCAGAGCACACACATGGGCTTTCCTAAAAAACCCCACACTCTAAAAGCTTTTAGCATCAAGGAAATAAATGGAAAAGCATATGCGTGCGGTGCTGCGTCCCTTAAAACCCATCTTTACGCAGCCAGGCTCTGGCTTTTCTTTTAAACGTTTGCTTTTTGGGACGTTGCTATCAACAGTTCCCAAATCTCTCGCCTCAATTTTATTGCAACAGTTATGTGAAGAGGGATGTGCGTGTTTATTTTTTTATATATGCGCACAGATCTGTTTTTTTTTTGCTCACCCTCTGCCGAGCTCGCTCACATGGCATCAATCAGCAGGGGTGGCCGTGTTCTGTCCGAGCCTAATGATGAGGACTGTGAAGATAACTGCAAGACAACTTTCACAGGCTACGTTATTGATTTGAGCGGACTCCTGTAATATAAATCTGGCCATGTAAATATAGACACAAAAAAGAAAAAAAGCTGCGAGTGTGACACAGCGTTTTCCATGTCCTATTGGTTAACGGTGCGTCTCCAGTAGGACTCTCAAGTTGTTAATGTTAATAATACACTATGCTAATGTCGTCTGGGAACGTGAAAACTCTTTGATTGTATTAGCATTGATATGAACTGAGAAAAGGCAGGGGAAAGTGATTTATCGTTCGAGTCTGGAACCCAAAAGAAAATATTACACCATCATGAATCATTTTAATACAACTTCATTTGCAATACAGTTCTTTGAATAGAAATCACATTACCCCATCGGAGTAGGTGTAGGATGAGAAGTTCATTGTGTTTTATATGCGTACAAAACAATGATTAAGCATTTACATTAGTACTTACGCTAAAAATAACATTTATAACGTTAATTCCTACATTATAGCAAGTATGCACAAAAAAGGCACACATAAAGGGAATTGTTGCATGTTGGCGAAATGGCCTTAATTCATAAAAATAGAAATGCTAATTAGTAGAAGCAAATGTTGTGAGGTCAATAGGGCATGGCCATTACATGTAGAATATGAAATACAAAACATGCAAATTACATATTTTCTCCTTGTCATTAATGAACCAAATACAAGTGTGTTTTATTGGTTAGGAGTACTGAGTAATCTCCCGAGGCGGTGTGTTTTCTGCCAGGCTGGCGTATTTTATTAGGAAGGCTGACAAGGCAAACAAACAGTCCTTAATGTCAACATTTGACAGGCAGTTCGGTGTGTTTTTATTACAAGTCACATTTTCATTATTGAAATGACATTCAAATATTGAACTTCTGACAACCCCTGTACTAAGCCTTGATATTCAAACTCATATTTAGTCATATTTAGCTAGTCTGTTCATGTTTTGTTTGTTTCTCCTGTTGACTTAACTTATTATTATGTCTTCCAAGCTGGCCGCCCAAGTTAGTCTACTGCAGTAACTTGAAATGTCATCTTTAGTGGCATCTTCAGTGACTGGGAATGCATACCCAATGCGTGAAAGCGTTTCTAGCGCACAGAGCGGTACTTCAAGGCCAAATCAAACAAAATATCATTGATACAAGTACATAGATACAAGTACATACGCTTGTAATGTCAACTTGTTGAACCAAACCATTAATTTGTTGCCAACAGGACTAGTGACTTATACGTTTCATGTCTCCTACTCACTAGTTTTATCATGTGGACGTAGCTTTCCCAAAAGCAGAGCGCACACACGCGCGGGCACCCACACACACACACACACACACACACACACACACACACACACACAGACACACACACACACAGACACCCCCACACACCCACACACAAACACACACAGACACAGACACACACACACACACACACACACACACACACACACACACAGACACAGACACAGACACAGACACACAGACACACAGCCCAAGGTTCTGGCTTCATCTGCTGCTGGATGCTGTGCTCCTGGTACGTGTTGCCTTGGAGGTCTTCTCCAGGTCCACC
>OMNR01070913.1:0-11425 GCA_900303205.1 Mora moro
TGGCTACTACTAGCATTACTGGGGCATTAGCATGGCTGCTGCTAGTATTACTGTTGCATTATCATGGCTGCTGCTGCTAGCATTACTGCGGAATTATCATGGCTGCTGCTAGCATTACTGCTGCATTAGCATGGCTGCTGATAGCATTATGCAGTCCATGATAATACAGCATACTGCTGTATTATCATGGACACTCAGGGCTCCAGACGAACATTTTACAGTTTTTAGTGGCAGTAGCCCATAATTTGGTCGCACACATGCTGGGTGATTGCATCTCAGCTGTTGGAGGTATTTTATATGAAAACAAAGTATGTACAAACATTTTTAAAACAGTAATAAGGTGCAACAATGAATTTTATTAACATAGCGTACAACTAAATTTAAAGTGCTCTTGTTTAAAGTGCATACCAATTACAGTGCTACGCATTTTTCTTGTGGCACTGGATGGATTTATGGTTGCAGTCTGGAGCCCTGCTATCACTAGCATTCCTGGGGCATTATCATGGCTGCTGCTAGTATTACTGCTGCATTATGATGGCTGCTGCTAGCATTACTGCTGCATTATCATGGCTGCTGCTAGCATTACTGGGGCATTATCATGGCTGCTGCTAGTATTACTGCTGCATTATCATGGCTGCTGCTAGCATTACTGCTGCATTATCATGGCTGCTGCTAGTATTACTGCTGCATTATCATGGCTGATGCTAGCATTACTGCTGCATTATCATGGCTGCTGCTAGCATTACTCGGGCATTATCATGGCTGCTGCTAGTATTACTGCTGCATTATCATGGCTGCTGCTAGCATTACTGGGGCATTATCATGGCTGCTGCTAGCATTACTGGGGCATTATCATGGCTGCTGCTAGCATTACTCGGGCATTATCATGGCTGCTGCTAGCATTACTGCTGCATTATCATGGCTACTACTAGCATTACTGCTGCATTATCATGGTGTTATTGGCCAACAGAAGTGATTTATTTGTTCCTCTGGGACTTGAATGGTTTGCTGACTGATGAATGACAAATTACATAATATAATATATTACAAAAAAGTTATTCAGCAAATATGCAATATCTCAAGAACACTTATTATGACTGCCAAACGTGCAATATTTTCTGCATCCAAAATTACTAAAGTGATGCCTTTTCTTACAGGAGAATACACAGGTATCGAGAATGAAACGACAAGAATCGTTCAGTGTTTGAGGAAAACAGTGCTAAGCTGTCAGTTGTTAGAGGTTGATGATTTTATGCATGCCTCAAGGCAAACAACCAGAGGCCACTGCCTCTGCTTGTTTGCCTGCCCACTTTGAACATTTCAGGGACTGAGAGACGGTGTGTCTCCTGTCACAGACCTGACAGGAGACACACGCACACATATAGCTCCACCTCACCTGCAGCTCATACAAGCTGTGTTGAGGACACCTGTATTCAGCTCAGGGCCGAGTGCTCCGTATGCAGCAGGTATCACCAGGGTTTTGACGTTACGGGGATCATGTCTCAGTATAAAGACCACATTGCTGTCAGAGAGCATCCGCTGTCTCACACTCTGATGAGCACATTGCAAAGCTATATCGTGAAGTGATTTGTTTGGAAGCCAAACAAATAAATCCTTTCATATCTGAAAGACACAAAGTCGGAATGGAGTCCTGAATGGCTCCTTCTATACCAGCGTGTTGGTGTGACAGTGGGATGAGGACATATTTGACATTTTTCATCCAAAGTTTTTCACTCCCTTTGTTGTTTGGAGAAGGTGGTGGTTTTTTATATTTTCGTTTCCCCTCAAACTCGGATGCTCTTTGTTTCCTTAAGTTCTTCCTGCTCACCTCGGTGGGGAGGTGAAAGGATCAGCAGGGGCGACAGATTCCCAGCTCCTGATATCACACCTAACAATAGCTTTGACCCTCATACTGTTCTCATTCGGCCTCTCACACCTGCCTCCCCAGCTCCCCGGGGAGACCACCAGCTGACAGACTTTAAAACATTGCTCGCTTTCTGAACTGCGGAGACATATTCCAAAAAACATTTTTTAATACATGATTTGGATGAAAACTCAAGACTTTACATTTTCAAGAAACAAGAATGTTCATATCTGTAAGTGTACATAATGTATTGTATTTATTGTATAATTTATTTTCTGTTTGTATTTACTGTTGTTAATTTACTACTTTCTCTGTGCGTTCAGCACAAGCTGTACCACCAGTTTTCTGTTGAAACAGGAGATGTGAAGCTAGAATCACAAGAAGACAGAACCTGATCTATGATCCCTTCCACCAATATTGTTCAACTCCAACCTTCCGCATTAGTATCAATGAGAGTCTTATTGATTGAGATTAATTCCCAGAAGGCCAATCGGTTACAGCTATATAGTATATGATACAGTATTTAACAGTATCATAAGTATAAATACATGGAATATGGATACTATAATACATTCAGGCCCACCTGTCGCATCGCACCAGGAGGACGGTCTGTTCCTGAAAACACACTGAGCTGAAAGTGGTGTAATCTGGAGCTGTGGATGGATGTCTGGAGGTCACCGCTCTAGTTCTCGCTGTCAGAGATGAGACAGGCAAGCATGATGGGGCCAAATTCCAGGGGAGCGAGAAGCACAAATGATCAGATCTACCAGAGGCCTGGATTCACTGTGAATAACACCAGGGAATTAGCAGGATGTCTTGCTACTATGGACTGCACTGTGGCTGCCACCATGACCTTCTGCTGTTTTCTTTTGTCACAGTTGGAGGTCGGCTCAGTGTTGTGCTGATATTTGCAGTACACAGAACATGTGGAGTCCTGCTCTTAGGGAAACATCTCAGAGATGTCTGTAACCCTAACCTGCCTTTTCGTCAAACCACACCAGCCGTGTGGTTTCACTACATTATAGAGACTTGAACATCAAGTCAAGTCAATTTTATTTATATAGCACATTTCATACGACATGCGTAGACTCAATGTGTTTCTAAAAGCAGAATTAAATAAACAAATAAAATAATCATACAAAGAAATACAATACATGTGAGAATCATACATGTTAAAAACATAAAATAAGAACATATAAGATAAGATGGTATTACATATATAAAACATAAGGTAAGTTAAAAACATACTTTAAACCTAAAAATATATATTTTCAGTCTGCGTTTAAAAGAAGACACTGTTGTTGAAGACCTTAGTTCATGTGGTAGAGAATTCCAGAGAGTTGGACCATAGTGACTGATAAGCTGATTTAGAATTTATTCTGGGTATAATGAGGACAGCTTTATATTGTTGCAGATTAATTACATCACTGGTGATGTATTTTATTTTCACACTTAATCCTTGTTTGGTGCTGCATCATTTATATAATTCTTTTGTCCACAATTGAGTTGTTCTTCTGTTCTTCTCAAGATCTTCTGAGGACGATCAAGTGATATTTCAAAACACCGCCACGTGATGCAGGACATCCGCAGTGTTGGCCACAGGCTCAGATGTGCCTCAATGGCCTCAACATCGTGGTGGGGCAATATTCAAACTGTCGGCGATTTCCTTACCCTCGCTGGGTTTCCTGTACTGGTGATCATCTCTGCTTGTTGTCTGACCTCTGGGAGTCTCCCTCTCATGAGTGAGTGAGAGCTGACAGCAGCTTAATGCTCGCCTGTCACATCCGAGCTAGAGGACCGGAGACCCGAGTGGTCTCCAGAAGATCCCAGCTATCTTTAGCGGCAGCCTCCACAGCTGTCACATCATACCCTCCATTATATTTCTGAGTTCTTAGTCATTCATTAGGAATCTGTCTCTTTTATATCAAAATATTTGAATATATGTTTAACTCTTGCTCCTTTTCTGCTGACCTATTAAAACATCTTCTATCTCTGGGTGTTATTTATTCCAGAAAAACACACCCCATTCTGTCATTATTTCCTATTCCTTCTACCAGCTCACAAAAAAATGGTGTCCTTCCCCTGTAGTATTATAAATAAGCCAAAACAATATAAAAAAGTTAATATCAACTGTACAGACGAATAAATCGAGAAGTAAAATGTCTGAAACCCTTAACAGTACGGTAACAATATGTGCAATTTCACACATGGTTAAGTTGCAGTGCCTGTCAGATGTTAACGAGAATAAAGCAGGGCTTGAAGGAGTATCAGCTGTTTTTCAACCTCCGAAGAAATCTTCTGAACACAAACAAACCCGATCAAGCAATTATAACTGATCCAGAGTGTTAACCAATAGACCTCCAAATGAACGATTGCTGGCATGTTGGAACGAAATTATTCAACCTAATCAACCTCCGCTGAAATTTGGTGTGAAAAGCATCCGACTTAATAGCAGGTAAAAAGTTACCGGACTTTAAATCAACAAATAGAATGATAAATGCATATATAACCTCTATGCAATGCAATATTCTTTGTGGAGTGTGGAGGCAAATTGCTCACAGAATTCAGTAGCAAACCACCAGCAATTTAACCAGTTGGAATACTGTGCTGAAAACAGATGCTTTGATTTGTGCTATTGAAAATGGCATGCAAAAAAACAACAACTAAATCCAATGTGAAGTGATCGCTGTTGGAGCCATTTCACCACTGAACAGATGTGAGTAATTTAGATCAATCACAAAATTTACTACTGAAGTTGGAGTCTGTATGTGTCCTAAAGCAGCCACTCTCTTAACCAATCTGTCCTCCAGCCCTGGTCTGTTCCCAGCAGGGGTTATGTGTTATATTCACACAGAAAGTCCTTCTTGCAAATTACAATAGTCGGCATACTAGGGTTGAAATCATTTGCATCAATACTCCCCCTGGTTCTCGTTCAATGGCTGATAACGGCCAATTTGCTTTGTTCCGCATGTTCCCGTGTTGTGTATTTGTACAGCAGTAGACGTGTTTCACAATAATAGGAATACATATCTAATGTAACATCTAAACTGATTATTTAAGATCACACTTAACAGTGTTTTTATATTCCTTGGGTCCAAAAATGCATTGTGTTTTGGACATAAAAAGTCAAAAAAAAAAAAGTATCTATGTGAGAGCAAGAAGTAACATTAGGAGATCACAGATAATCAAGTTGAGCCGATCGTATCAGACAACCTGATCCATTCATAGGATGATGAGAAAATCTGGACAGATGGTAAAATGTCCACTTAACACACACCCAGCCTCTGTCCCATCTCATTTAAAAATAGCAACCTGTCACCTGTATGACCTGAAGCCTCTTGTTTGTTGAAACACCGTTACCATACTGCTAGCCTCACAAATAATCAATAAGCAGGCTAGCTCAAATCTGGGTGAACCGGCCTTTCCAGAACTTTCCAAGTTCTGCTATAACATAGTAGGACTGCTGGATCCCAGATTACTGTTCCGCTAAGTCAATTCCAAACCTTCCTCCCCAATGTTTGATTTACCCCCATGAGATTCAGAGATTGTTGAGCTAGCTTTAGCTTTAGTCAGGGTCCATCCAGAGATAAATCCAGCCCAGGTGACTTCAGCACAAACTGTCCCCATTGGGAGTTTCAGTCGTGTGGCTATCTGATACTAAGAGCTATGGTCAGGACCTAACTATGGATAGGATAAGGCAAATCCCTTCGTACTGCCAGGAGATACACCAGGGTTATCTCGCTGCATCGCAGAAAGTGTTGCTCTTAGAGAATGGTGCCATTATGGAGACATCTCAGTGTTCCCTGAGGAACGTCTTGTACACCCAGCCGCTGATGGCGGCTGACTTGAGATATACAACCAACCGACCGGAGGAAGTCTTAGCCTTTGATGACCAGCTGGCTGTGGATCTTCAGTGAGCTGTGTTTTATGATTGGAACATGTTGATCATGTTCATTTCAGAAAGGCTTTTTTTATGCCCATGCTGTTTTTGCCAAACATTCTTGCTTGCCTTTTAAACCATTCAACATTAAAGATTGTCAATGTGCAAATGTATTACGCTCATTTGGGAACTACAATCGATGATCACAGCATTTGTGACTTGACTTATGAAAAGTCCTCATGTTTTATCCATTCCATAAAGGCTCAGCAAAGGTATTTAATGGCTGATAAATTAACTTCCGCTATTTGTGCTAACTAACTGTACAGGTCAATTTTCCATCTTCACTCCGTACATTATATGTGGGAATGTATTCGTAATATGGAATATTTTCAATGGCTTATAAAAGGTTGCATTAAGCCCAAGTTGCCATTAGTGGCTGCGAAGATCAGTGATCCACTGGGACATTTTAAAATATTGTTGTAGAGATACTTTCTCGTTCAATTAGTACCTATAAATTATTCAAAACCATTATTCATTCAAACGATGGAAACTATTTAACACCTGGTGACATTTTCATAATTTATACCATTATCTTCTAATTAAGAGAATATGGACTTTAAGTTAGAGGTTGGTTCAGTATTTACTGTGGAAGAAAAACTATAAATGATACATAATAAACACAACAGTTTTGTAGTTTCCAAATAATTAATCTTAGCACACTAATTATGATGACAATAGAGAAGGAATTCACTATCACCATGGGGATTTCAGAAAGTGCTGTTTTGTGGCATTCTGTTCTGCTAACAACTGCTTGTTTTGCTAAAAAGCTGATTGTGCATATATTTTTCTTTCAATATATTTTTCTTTCAATGTGCCAGTAGTTTCCCATAGATTATAGATTTAGTTTTGATTGCAAATTCAGAACAAGCCAACCTGCTCTGATTTGGGCTGATTGGTCCTCAACTGAGTTCAGTAGTACTATTACTAGTACTATGACAAATTACCCAATTCCACTATTATCATGCAACCAAACTAGCATGTGAATATGTTGCTCCTCAGACCCGGCCAGACATGATCGCACAGTGCAGTGTGAAAAGTACCCTCGCAACATCAATTTCAATGTTAACAAAATAATGGCTTGATGCTTAGGGGTTGAGGCAACCATTTGCACGTGTGTTTTCAGGAAGATTATAATCTAATAAGGATTTGGAGCATAGCGTGACCGCTGCTTGGCGGTGAAGAGAAGAGCAACACATGTTCATGTGGTGTAACGTGTGTTCGTGTGGCGAGGAGCAGCGTTCAACATGCTGATGGGGATGACCACATGATCACTGATCATGTGGTGTCTTCTGTACATTTAAAACTTGATTCATGCGAGGATTCTTTGCTTCCGCAATATTTATATCGTTAAAGTCTCTTCCCATGATCATGCTTTACTAAGCATCAACTCAACGCTCGTCTCGAGGGTCAGACCGAATCCACCGTCGCATCATGAGGTCCTGCAGATCCTGTCCCTATTTCGCTACATGGTTTGGCTACATCTGTTTGCCCAAAAAGTCTTATGCAAACTCTAGCAACTATCAAGAGAACCTTATTAAATCAATATGATAACATCACATTATTGGTATGTTTACATTCTTATTACTCTGACTTAAAGCCAACATGCTATTAAATGTGTCTGAAGTGTTTTGGGCTGAGTCTTATATTGGTTTTCAGTTCGATGCGGCCGTTTGGGCTTCTGAGATCCTCATAAATGAATTCGACATGAGTTTCGTTTGGCAAACTTTGATGCAAACAGCACTGCTTCCACATAAACACACATGCGCACACACATACACACACACACACACACACACACACACACACACACACACACACACACACACACATACACAATCACTAAATGTATTCTCATAATTAGTCACAAGATACAAACTTTTTTGCTATCTCAGCAATACAGGCCAACTAAATCTGATTTCCAGTACAGATTCTATCTGCAAACTACCAAACTAACTATCTTCCTGATTTCTGTTGTCAGAGAAAGTTTTAATGAATCCAGTTCAGCATGCAAACAAAAAGAGCCTTGATGGCACACACACAGAACGCTAACATTATCACACAGAGCGCTTACATTATCACACAGAGCGCTAACATTAGCACACAGAGCGCTAACATTAGCACACAGCGTGCTAACATTATCCAGCAACAATAGCCTGTGGTCGGCATGGCATTGAGATGGGAGCCCAGCTATAATGGACCTTATCTGGCAGAGGGATTAGTGTTCAACTGAGCAAAAACACCATTTAACTGTGGTCAGCTGGGAGGGCGGTCATGCTTTTGTGGGTTTTTTCCAACAAATGGTGGATCACAGGAGATCTCACGTGTTCCCTCATTACCACAACTCCTGTGAATATTCAGGAGGAGCTGGTGTTCAGGAAGGAAAAAAGGAAAAAAAGAGTAAACAGAGGTAGCCATGTAGTGGCGTGCAGGGAGATGATCTGTCAGGGAGAGGAGATGAGATTCAGACATCAGAAAGAACCTGCTGGCTCTCTGTGAATAAAGTAAATAAATATAAAGAAAACCAAACAGTTTGGCATTCCATAGCGTGTTCCACAGCGTGTTCTATAGCATGTTCCACAGCGTGTTCCACAGCGTGTTCTATAGCATGTTCCATAGCGTGTTCCACAGCGTGTTCTATAGCATGTTCCACAGCGTGTTCCACAGCGTGTTCTATAGCATGTTTCATAGCGTGTTCCACAGCGTGTTCCATAGCGTGTTCCATAGCTAACAGCGTATGCTGCTGGGAAACTTTGCTTCAGCTTCACCTTCTCTTTTTTCACATGGGTCGGACTCCACATGGATCAACGGATCATCTTTTGTTCCACTTCAAAGAATGTCTGCGGTTAAGCGCCATCTCGGGGTAATTTAGTGGAATCTTTTTAAAATGCCACAGTAAGACTTGGGGTGTTTGAATATCTCTCTGTCTGTTTGATCAGCCACTGCTGTGTCTGCAGTGGAAGCTGCCTCACCAGCTAGTGTACTTTAACATGCTGGGAACTAAAGGAATGCTCCTTATTTTAGTTTTCCTAAAAGGTTAGACAAACAGCTACTGTACTATTAAGTACTAAAATAGGGATATTTTAATATGTTTAGTTCAGAAATGTCTTATCACCATTTCTATACAAAATAATTTAGGACGCTTGCTGTGATTATTGTAGTTGGCCTTGAACAGACCTGATGACCCAAGTGCATGATGGGAAAGGGTCTGTCAAAAGTTAAAATATGAATATTCCAAATCACAGATTTGTTGAAATTTGAGCAATAGAAGGATCATTATAGGTACATTCTGATATTGTTTGGACTTTTTAGTTTTATGGCAATTGCCATTAAAAAATACAAAATGATTGGCTATTTCAGTTTTTAAAAAATAACCAAGGAATATTCTAGAGCAATTGCTCATTGGATATGAATCCGATTGGCAGATAAAAGGGCATTGTCTTGGTTTATCTATTGAAAGATAGGTTTATTATATGATAATAGATCTATTTTACGCTGTGTGCTGTTTGGACCCTGGTTGCTTGTTGACATCTCTGCATATCCACCACCATGCCTCCAGGACAAAACACTTTCAAAGGAGCTGTCAAATATCCAACACTAGTAATAATGCTGACCTATATTCTATAACATCATCATTATATATATTGTCAGGTCATAGTTGCGGCTGCATCTAATGTTGTTTTCAAAAAAGAATTGCTCAGTTTCAGGAGTCGTGTAATAGTTCTTCCCAGAGTAATATTGGCAAAAGCTGATTTGGAACGCCACATGGATCTGATTAAACAACAAATGCTCTTTTTTCCTTGATATATGGTTTATGTAGCTAAATACAATAGTAATAATTATCCTGATTTAGATTCACAATGCATCTCAAATGATCCAAGGCAAGCAGACTTTGAGGATCCATGTTAAAACGTGTGTAATGGCTTGCTTTGAAGATCTTCTATTATGGCTCTTTCATCTGATAACTAAATATATTATATTATATATTATATATTTTAATTATATATAAAATATGTAATTTGTTTAAAAAAGCCTTTTTCTGTCTGGTCTAATAGGGGGTTAGACTGATTAAGAGCTGTGAACTGTACTATGGCTGTCAGCTCTGTCACTGAGGAGGACAATACAGATGCTTGGTGAACGCTGGTAGCTCTGCATGGAGACACTTTAGCAGAGCAGGCCTGAAATAACTCAGCATGGAGCCAGCTGACACACACACACACACACACACACACACACAGTCAATTACAGCATGTGTCTACAAACCGGGCCTCAATCATGGCATTAAGCGGAGAGTTTGGGGTTAGTGGATTGCGGTTAGCTACGGAGAATCGACTGAGAGAAAAAGAGAGGAGTAAACAGAGGAGTAACGCGTGAGGAAATCTCCTCCTGGGCCTGAGCCGTCCACAAGACTTCAGCGCTGTTGAAAATGGAGGGAGAAGTGGATGAACAAACACCGCGGCGATGTTGTCTTGGTTAGCAGGATATTTTTCTCCAGATTTCCCACACGCTCCTTATTTACACCCTGAGGGGGGGGTTATTGCTCAGATGCTCTGAGAGGAACCTCAGCAGGTTACTATTGATTCCACAGGACCTGATGAACCAATCATCTCTCTCCTGCAGATACAGGTGTATTGTGGGAAAATGAGGAACCGCCGGCCGCCTCTAACAAAGAAGCACGCTGCGTTCTGATCATCATCTCAGCTTCGTCCTGAGTCGTTCTGGTCGTCCATGTATAGAAGCGTGTCACACACCACGCCTGCTGCTTCCGTGGGAGACAAACCACGAGGCGGCCAGCGCTAACGTACCGACGTTAGGCCCAAACAGCCTTCATCCCCTCAGAGGCAGGGCTTTCTTTACGCTGTACATTATAAAAATAAGTGGCTGCTGTGTAAAAATGTTATGGTTTGTTTGTCGCTGGAACTCTTTTGTTTTTGTTTCTCAAGGGAACAATTGTCGATAAAAAATAAACCGGTATTGTAAAGAAAAGAACAAAAGAAAACAAGTCTGTTACAGGGGTTATAAGCCGGTTCTGCTCTCCCGGGAGACTGGCGAGGCATCGCTTGTGTTCCACAGAATGAATACGCGTGTCTCTTGTGTCTCTGCTCTCAGATGACTGTAGACTGGTCAGGACTGGGTTAAAGTGACATGGTGGTCAATTTTTTGTTTGTCTTGGGGCCATTGAATATCTCAATCAGACATAATAACAATGTCTCTTTATTTTCAATAGTGTTAGTGTGCTGTACCGTGGTGGTCTTTTAATTTCTAACCCAGTCCGGATAACGCAGCGGTCCTGTTGCTTGTTGTGGGAATGCTGCGTCATCCAGCAGATGGGCCGGCGCCACCACTCCCCCTATCAGCCCATGCAGACTGAAGCACAGCCAGACGTCATGACCGTAGGTGGTCATGGGTCCGGACCATCAAGTTGATCCATCACGTCAGCCAACAAGGAACATGAACTAACAGAAAGAGCTTGGGAGGAAGGAAACTGGAGTTTTCCCCGATGATGACGGATGCATCATGGCAGCTTTGATAAATTTAAGATGTGTGGATAATTTTATGCAGAGTATATTTTATTTCAGGGACACTCTGTATTCATTGGCCAAAGTGAGCAGTTTATATATATG
>OMNR01070914.1:0-13457 GCA_900303205.1 Mora moro
TAAACTGACAGAGAAATGAGACATACAACTGGCTAGGAAAGAGAGAGAGAGAGAGAGAGAGAGAGGTAGTGGGAAGCTGTACAGTGCCAACTTTATGTATATATACAAACTTTACACGAGGAACGTCTCCAAAAGCAATATCTTGATTATGGAAAACATTTTTGGTGTATTGTACTGTACAGGACTCAGCCCTAAAATGTATTATGATTATTCTAATGATAATATGATAATTTCTTCCATTTGTATTACTACAATGAAGACAGTTAAGCTTAAAGGAAAAAGGAGAGTTTTGTCAAAAATCCCACCCTTAGCGGTCCTATCCAAGCAACGTATATACGTTTTTTGCTGCCTATAAATTCCATCTATGTACTTGCATGAACGAGAAGACTGTCAAATGGACATAGAAAGACACCGGGACATGATAGTCTTTGCAATGGCATCTCGGTCACTGGAAGGAATATTGTTAATAATATTACTTTTAAGGAGTAAAATGCGCTCCTTGATTTTTTTGCTGCAAAGTGTTGAACACTAAAAAAACAAACCAACATAAAAATGTTATGATATTTTTTAAGAAAGGTGACAGAGATAAAGAATACGCTGTCAGCTAGATATCATGTTATTTCTTTTTCCTTTAAAAAAAAAAAAAAAAAGAAACGGTTCCGTTTTGTGATAACAGTCATTGTATGATGCTTGTACTTGTATTTGTGTATTTTGTGTGATTTGTTTAGTTATTTTTAGACAATCACAAAATAAGATGCAAGCATTGTAAATGGCAGACTGGCAGACATTTTGTGATGTGTACAGTTTGTCAAAAACTTCTTCCACTCGTTAAAAGTTTGTAATTATGATTATAAAGTCATGGAAAATGCTGTTGGTTTTTACTTTTTTGTTTTATATTCTATTTGTTTTTTGTTTTTTTGTTTGTTTTTTAATAAAAAGCACTACATTATTGTGAATAGATTCATGATGTTGTTTGGATTTGCTTTAAGAATGGGTTATAGGTGGATAGAAGAACTGAATTAAAACAAAGTGCAAATACTTCTAACTATTTTAGAGGATTTAGAAATTAAACAAATTTGACGGCACAGGCATCCATCCTCGTCCTCCTAACCTCATCATTTTCCTGCAAGATTTCATAGTTTGTTAGTATTGCATAGTTGTGTACATTGTTTATTTTAATAGACAACAAATATTAACCCAAAAAAAAAAATATACAGCGGCCATTCAAAAGCTTCATCCTCACTCTCGCGAGAGTTGGGGCTTAACAGTTCCCGAGACCTTTACCTTTCAAGTCTCCATCCACCAGTGAATCTAGGTTAAGTGGGTGCTTTTGAGGGAAACATTTTTAAACGGTCTATAAATCAAACGGATATAGTACATGCATAACATTAACTCTGCCGTATATTATTTTAGTTTTTCCCTCCTCATTTATCGGGAGACAGCGAGTGACCTCCCGTGTGAGCGTTGCGGTTTCTATAGCAACCCTCCTGTCAACAGCACGTCTGCGAGGCAAACTCTCGAACAACGACAACATTGGGGCGATGTTGTCAACTCGCGTAGGACTCACCTGCTTGGGACGCCGCGATGTCCAGAAAAGCTCCAGATAAAGCCAAAGACAGGTCCGAAAAGGCGACCGCTGTAGTCGAGGACCGTCCGTCGACTGCAACCACGGGTACACACTCACGCCCGCGTTTCTAAGCACTTCAAACAGACACCTTCATCTACAACAACTTGACTGTTTTTTTAATTTTATTCTTAATAGGACTGAGTGAAAAAAGTCCTCATCAGACTATTGGTAAGTAGCTGTTGTCCATGACATTCCTATAGGCTACTGGATGTGAGTGGTCGCCTACATGCGTATCGCTTTGCCAGCTAATTGTGTCCACTGTAATAGAGGACTACCAGTGCACTGGCAACCTGCACACTGACCTCCAGGAACTTGGCCTTGTCGTGGGCATGAAGGGGATTCCAGTAGTTACTCCAAGACACCCATCATCCTTAAGCCCAGCTACGGATAGAGACAACGTCGGTAAACACAAAGACCAGTGTACCATCATGTGTATTTATTCCGAGAAGCCACACAGATTTGTTTTTTGCTTTTGTGCAATCCTGAAGAAGACAATGAATTCCCCTTTAAGCTGTAGCCTTGGTTTCCATCACGGTATAAATGACAGTATACTTTGACAATGTTTTTCATTCATTTATTTTCTGTTCTAATTCTTGTATTGTCAGAACACGACCAGGCAGAAAGCCAGCAGTTGTACTCCAAGCCTTGCTTCCTAGTGGTGTTGGAGAATGAAGACCCCCATAACCTCAAGAGCATTAAGACATGTGGTAAGAGTATTGTACATGCCATACTATAGTATCCTATTGATCTACACACACGCACACACTCACTTAAAAAAAATGATATTAAGCTAAGATTAATTATTATTTATGTTCGGACCAAACTATGGATTTACATGAATACAAATCACATATTGTAACTAATGATTTGATAGGTTGGAAGGTAGATGTGTTGGTTGCACGAGTGCTTTGCAAGATTCTTCCTTCCTTGAGCAACCTGCAGAGTCTTCAGTAAGTGTTAAGACGTCCATAGAGAACATGTGTTGTTATTATGGGAAATGCGGAGGCTTATCTTTGCATGTCAACATTTAAATGGTTGTGTTTCAGCTTGTGGCAATCCCGACTGTCAGATCAAATGGTCATTTCTCTCAACAACACGTTTCCTCTGTGTTCCAATCTGAGGTGAATGAATCATGATTATAGTTTGCAAACTGATTTTAGGTTTGCAAACGTTTGTTGGGATTTTGCATGCATGAGTTCTGTGATGAGAAATTTGATTTACCTTGTGGGTTTTATGTCTGTTCTAGATTTATGAATATATTTTCTAAATGAGGTCCATGTAGTATTTCACTAATCTATTCTTCATCGTCTGTGTTAGGACTGTTGTACTGGAGGGCAATCCTCTTCCAGAACAAAGTTACCACCTGCTAATGTCTAAAGACAGCATGTGAGTTGACAGATATTTCAACAACTAATTTATCTACTTACTTATAATAACCTGTTTTCATGTCATATAGATATGTCATTTTATAAACACACACACACACCAGCTTGGACTGTGTATTTGTTATTTGTTGTTGTCTTAAACAACTCTTTTTCTCTCGTCCAAGACTCACTCACCTGTCACTGAGAAACAACCGCATCGGAGAGGTGGGAGCTCGCCTGATTGGCTTGGCTCTCTCCACGGCAACGTCGGCCAACAGGAACCTCGTGTCTCTCAACCTGGCGTTCAACTCTATCGGTGATGCAGGCGCCGCACACGTAGCCCAGGTACATGGCCGTCTCCGATTCCCTGCGTGACTACCAATCCGTGTCAGGGATGACTCATGGTCCTCCTGTGTGATCTCTTAGGGCTTGCGTTTGAATCGGGCCCTGCTCTGTCTCTCCCTGAGCAACAACAAGATAGGGGACGCCGGGGCCGCTCGCCTGGCCAAAGTGAGTCCTCCTTCACCACCCGCGCGACACAATCAAATTCAAAATGAGTGGAACGGACAGCACACGTTTAAAGAGATGATTGTCGCGTGGCTTGTGATCATTTGACATAAGGGCGGAGGTGTCCAAGCTTGCGTGAATCCATTTTTTATTGTGGTCACCGGTCAGGTGCTCGGTCCCTTTGCTCTAACCCACGAAGAGGTCGTGGAGCGGAGACGGCTCCTGCTGGACAGAGAACAGCCTGTGAGTGTGCAGGATGGGTTTTACTCTTACTTTGACACTCAGACTGTGGCAATATAAATATATAAAACGCATCATCAATATAAAACGCATCATTCATTCAGTCTCTCATCTCATACATTTGTCCAGCCATTGTACGCCTGTGCACATAGAATGTGCTCATTCATTGTTCAATTAATTTATTATCTTTTTTTCCGTGATGTATGCCTTTAAGATGAATGCACCACAATGCACTGTAATGCTATAGTTACGCACACACACACACACACACACACACACATACATTCTTACAAGGGTAAGATGTGTGTGTGTATGTGTGTGTGCAGTCATCAGAGCCGTCTCCTGTAGAGAGGTCACTGGCGGCCCCCAGCAGCTCCTCCCTGAACACCAACAAAGCGATGAGCAGAGGCAGTGTTAGGAGAAGGGTAAGAGATGAAACGTTTACAGGTTGCTTAGATGTATTTTTGCTAGGTTTTTAATGGTCTTCTGTGTGTTTTAATCTTACCGTGCTATAACATGAGTATTGTTAAATTACTCATAGGGCTGTAACTAATTGTTGTCATTGATTTAACAAGCGATTATTGCATAGAAGTAAATGCCCATCACAAGTTTTCAGAGTCCAAAGTGATATCTAGATGAACAACCCTGAAAAGCCAAAGTATTTGTGAAGCAATAAGCAGCCAACATTAAACAATATTTTTATTTGATAAATGATGGAAAAAGATTCATAGTTTGAGAAATAGATTATAGATTATTTTTCCTGCAGATCAACTAATTATGCTAATTAGTTCTTAAGGGCCTTTCTCAGTCAAGGTTTATAACAACCCTCCCTCCATGTTCAAAGGAAACGTCTAAAAAAGATGAAAAACCGGCCGTGACCAAGAAAGACGACCCCAAATCTACCAAAAAATGTAAACATTTCTCTCATATTCTCCTGCTGCAGTCGTTTGGTTACAACATGAGTAACCTGCTGAAGGCTGTTGCTTTAATATTTCCCAGCCTCTGGACCCAAGGTGCATCGTGGGAAAGCAGGCAAGGCCGGAGCCAAAGACAAAAACCCATCGGTTTGTGATCCAGAGGTAGGCTTAACCATTAATACGTCTGTTCATCCACAACATCCACTCTCATACCAACATCGGTTTGTACTATTGACGTTGTCCTATTACATTAAAATGACCTCTATTTTTTCTTCCTGCAGGATAAGCCAAGTGGTGCACTAAATGCGGTTTGTTACCAGAGAATCATTTAATGTACAATCTAAGTGTTGCACCAAGTATTTGTTATTATTGTGTTTGCTGCCACAATAAAGGATGGCATTCCTCAACCATTGTAGGTTGTACATCTGCTTACATCTGCTTCTATTTTATGGCCATTTTTGTATTTGGTCAATATTTATTGCTTTGTTTGAATATATTTATTATTATGCTTATAATATATTAATACAATGTATGTATATGTATCCTCAGAATCACATGAACTTGTTGCATTGTGGAATGAAATGGTTTAAGTTGACCCATAGTATTATATATGGTATCTTGTTCTATCTCGACGGTGCTGTTCTTTTCATAGATGAACTTCAGTGTCTCCTAAAGGACGTAAGGAAGGAAGTAAATAGTGCATGCATGTATTCCATCGTCAGATCGTTTTCAAACTTTAGATGGCAGCAAATTCACAAATGTGGTGGTTGAGTTGCTCCTTAACGTTGTGCATTTCATCTGCTTGACCACCAGGTGGAGCCGGTAGAGAGCCCCCTGCTGGAGACATCAGTGCAGCACAGGGACGGCCAAGTCCTGCTGTCTGGCAACACTGCACTCTCTTCCCTCAACCTGTCAGGTAGGCCGACTGTCACAGAGTATCAGAGGGTTTCCTTCTCCATCTTCATTCCTGTGGAATAGGAGCGGTAGTTTAAAGGTCAACTTTTGTTCTGTATGTTATTTGGATCTCTAAACGATGTTATCTGACGGTTAACAACAAAATAGGTACAACTAAACACATGTTTATTATTTTCTCTCTGCAGGGAACCAGATATCAGAGCAGTCGCTGCCTTTGTTCCTGTCATCTCTGCAGATGCAGACTGAGGGAGGGGGGCTCCTACGACTTTGTCTTCAGGTGTGTCTCATACACACACACACTTCACTCATGTTGTTTTTACCATTTAGCATGGATAAGCATATAGAGTACATGTTCTGTGTGTCTAAGTATGTATGTAGTTATATCCAAAAGTGTGTGTATAGTGACAGAATAACAAGTATAATCAACCCACCCCACCCCCAGAGAAACCGTTTCGGTCCAGACTGTGACGACCTTGTGAAGATTCAGGAGCTGATGGCACTGCGAGATCCACTCAACAAAACTACTGCTTCACAGCTGGAGCAGGAGAGGCAGATGGATTAGACTCATACGACAAATGTTTTTTTTTACGTCTTTTATTAAATGTATATGATTGCATATTTATGTATTCTGGTGTGTTTTGATCATAGAAGCAACAACAACAAATACAATACAATACAATTTATTTTATTTTTTTTGCCAGTGAACATATACTTTATAATGCATGTGTGTAGCTTGTGTTTTAATTGACAACGTCCAAGTTTAAAATATTAAAGGCCGACAACGGATGGAGCAAAGGCGTCCTGTGCTCTCGCGAGAGACACCGTTCCAACGCGAGATACTGTTCTCTACAAGACACTCAACACTCTGCTCTTTTGGTAGTCCTCTCCGTAGATCCTTTAATGTACACAACAGTAATTATTCCGGGTTTATTTTCTTTTTATGTATTTATTATGTCGAGACCTCGGTCGTAGCGTCGCGGTTTCCATATTTAACTCTCCTGAGGCATAGTTTTTTTTAATTTTTTTTTTTATCCAGACATTAAACGTGTGGCTTGGGTTAACTATGCACAACAACAACAACAACAACAATACCAATGCACACAAACAATACATGGCTTATTTCTATTAATAAATATTAATAAACATATACTTTACAGGTGGCGCGGCTGGACGTCACGAGTCACATTTCGACCTTACAAATATGGCCGCTGCCGTTCTAAAAAGTACTCATTTCCTGTCTGGGCTCGAAAGGAACGGCGGATATGAAGCCCTCGCTTCCGGTAAAGCCTCCTTTTCGGCAGCGGCTATTTCCTCGCCAACATGCCAGTGAGTATGCGAGGCACCGAGAAAAGGCATTTTAAACGAAATACACACAAGTAGTACACCCGATGCGTACATCCACTCTCACATAAGAAATATGCGGTTGGAATACTAGTACTTTTAGACGAGTGTGGTCAGATCCCGTCCCAAGCATTAAGCAAGTAGTCTCACTTCAGAGCACACGGGAGAGCGCGGTGTGATACAAGATGGCTGCGTACATAACGCAAACATGGTGACAGAGTAGAAAAGTAATCGGGTGTATTTTGACCGAAATCCCTTCATCGGGATAGTTGTAACATTTCATGTCAGGATGATTTTAAGAGGCACATGACACGTCTGTAATTCAATTGACCGCCCACCACGGTGGCATGTCGATAATCTGCACTACGCGTTGACGTCTATTTCGTTAAACGTAGGCCGATCTAGACCCATGTGGTCAACATTTGTGATTTCCGTACACATTATTGGGCGATCGTGTGCACTTATTGTTACTAATGTCCGAGGTGCGCTTTAAAACGAGGTAGCTTATTTAACGGGAGTATTTTATAATGGTTTACAACCCATACAATTTTGAATTGCGTCCATATCGTTACACGGTGTCGGCGGTAGTGAAAGTTAAGTGAACCACTGTAAATGCGTTGCCATTGAACGCTGTTTCTATTCCACAGCTCGCAAAAGACTTGCTGCACCCAACTCCCGAGGAGGAAAAGAGGAGGCACAAGAAGAAGCGTCTCGTTCAGAGTCCCAACTCTTACTTCATGGACGTGAAATGTCCAGGTAATTATAATCATGACGTATGGTCATCTGCAAAATCTATCATCATTATGGGAGAAAAGTGCCTGTGACTTATACGTTTCTTATTGATCAGTCACTATGGTAAGAGTTGACTGCTCTTAACGGTTGGTCTGCCTGTCTCTCCAGGATGCTATAAGATCACAACTGTCTTCAGCCACGCTCAGACAGTTGTGTTGTGCGTAGGCTGCTCCACAGTCCTATGTCAACCCACTGGAGGCAAAGCCCGTCTCACAGAGGGTAAGTGTGCTCTCCGCGCTCACTTTATTTTTTACTTAAATCCCCCCCTCATTGTTATTATTGACCGTTTTCCAGCATGTCACTTCATCAAAGGCCGTCCCCTTTAGATGAAATGTTGAGGTGTGAAGCTGCACTGCTGCTAAGTATCTGGACTGCCGTTACGTGGTCTTCCAGGCTCATTGCGGTGCGAGATAGACCTCCGTTTGCAGAAGGGTGGCGCTACACCACTGGTGTCTCTCCTTTCGAAGGCGGAGAACAGAACCGTGTTCTCTTGTTGCTATGGTGCCAAGTTGCGCTGTAGTTATATAGTGGGATTTTATTCCAAAAATAAAATGGTGCCTGCGGTGCTCAAAAGTTATGTGTTGTGTAATGTTGGCACTCTGTTTTATTTGTTGTGCAGTAGCACTGTGCTGCTCGTCTATTAACTGACGAGATGAACCCTCCCTCGGTAAATGCCCCGGTCTAGGAACACTGTGCTGCTGTCCCATCTATTGTAGCCTAAATGGCATGCGGTGCAGATTGCTGTACCTGCAGTCTTGTTTTGTTTACTAGTGCTGCGCTTCCAATAGTGACCAAAACTGTCTTTGTGCTTTTTTTGTTGTCAGGATGCTCATTCAGGAGGAAGCAGCACTAGGTGCTTTCCCTGGCGTGGAATGGGAGAGGTGGCGTTGGAGCGGTTCATGTCAGCGTCTTGTGCCCCAGCGTGGCAGGCGGTACTCCATTCAAGACCAAAGGAATCGATCGCTGTTCAGGATCAGATTGACTGACTGAACTGACCGGGCGACGCGTGATCTCACTGATCTCACTGTGCTCATAGTGAGATCACGTGTGTGCTGTAACATGAACCTCCAACTCTGTCTCTCTTAATAAAAAATATTGTTTTGACTAAAGAAAATGCTGTTGCTCTTGCATTGCTTTTACCCATTGTGGCTTTTCTTCCAACTATTTGAAAACCATTTGCTTTTATGCTATTGCAATTACAGAACTGTACACGGGTCATGTGTATATTTATGTACTTATGTGAAAGAAATGCAATGTTTATTTAATGGAGTACATATCAAACGTCATTCACTTCAGGGGTGATCAATTGAAGAGCAAACTGGAACTTAGAATATCTAATGGGTCGGATGATTTTCTTAACACGGTTTAATTGATCTCCCTGCAGTAGTGTCTCGTGGCCTGTGCAAGAGGACGGTGAAGTAATTTCAGTTTTTTAAATTCTACTGCAATAGAGCTGCTTTAAAACAACATCCCTTCTAGAAAACCTGTAGTTATTATAGACCTACCAACCTGACTGATTTGTTGCAGCTCAAACAAGAATTATCTGTGAAAATACTGTGCCTGTGTCCTAATTTTTGTGCCAACAAGGAGGGAGGTTGGCCGTGTCCTGGCAAACTCCAGCAAGACGTCCCACGGTCTGGCTCTAATGCACTCTGTCGCCCCCACTCGTGGCAGCGGCGGCAATGGCGCTCTCCGCCTGGGTCTCCCTCTCCCGCAGCAGGTGGCGGATGGAGGAGTTCTGTGTGGACAGCGTGTTGGAGAGGAGAGGCATGAGGCTCCGGAAGCCCTCTCTCAGCTCCTCCACGTGCTTCTCCAGGCTGTGCACGTGCGTGTCCAGCTCTCCCCTGCAGCCCTGCACCTCTGACAGCACGTCGTACATGAGGCTCTGCATCTGCACGACCACCACCACGTTGAGTTGATTGTACATGTCAGGGAAAAGAGTTTCTGGATTAGATTCTGAACATTTGGGGGGTGTATGGCGGATGCTTTGAGGTTTTTTCACTCGCCTCTCCCACCTTGCTGAGATCCACAAGTGTGGTGGCTTGGTCTGCCAGCTTTCTCTTCTCCATCTTAACACTGCGCAGCCTGCGTCCAACACAAGGGAAATATCTCTGACAAATATTGGGCAGCACTTGAATTGAAGATGCATCAATGGAAGCAGTTTTTTTCTTCTTTTGTCCCGAGAGGCATTCTTTTCCACACATTTCATATTTACACTGCACTCTAGATCACCTGAATCTATAGTGTCATTTGGGAAAGCATTGGATAACTTGTAAAAGCGTCATTCCTTTAATGGTGAAAGTGAGAAACGGCAGACATCTTACTGGTGGATGGCCAGCAGCAGCTTCCTCTGGTGCATGCGGACCCTGGTGTGGTCCTTCTCCCTCGACACCCTTGTGTTTTTGTAAATGAGCCAAGTCTCCCGCAGCACGTTTGCCGCTGCAGTTTTTATCTACATTAATTGAAAGAACGAAGATTAATTATTGTGTTGGCATTCGTCTTGGCTTCAGACTATAATTTACTTTGCGAATGTTGTACTTCATCTGTACAATGCAAATGTTGTACTTAATCAGTGTACGTCAACTTGGAAAGGGAGCATTCGTTATATGTACTGGGACCTCTTTGGAGATGTGGGAATCCATCATAAAATTGTGGACGTGTTTTTCTGCTCTGGTAAGCTCCAGCTTCCTGGCAACCACGGCAACCACCAACACAGTGCAGCCTGCCCCCTGCAGTGCATTCCACATGCAGACAAACAGGAGGAACCGACACACAAGGAGATGAGACATTACTGAATATCAACAACAAATGATCGTTCCTTTTCATGTTGTGTGTCATTTTGTCTTTTGCATTTTTTTAATACTTCACATATCAGTCACATATTAGTTGTCAACCTTGTACGTAAGTTAAGTTGTTGCAAACAGGGAGAAAGAGAGAGAGGAATGTTTGTGTTGCAAATGTTGCAATGTTTACACTAATCTAATATCAATACATTTTCGTATCTTATTTCACTGCTTCGGCAATGTAAATACCGTACCGACAATACATCGAAAATGGAGCTGAGAAACTGAGAGAGGTTAGACGCGTGTGTTCCCCCCCTGTACCATGATCCCTGTGAGCAGACAGATGCTGCGGCCGCAGTAGGTGTGAGGCACCACGTCTCCGTATCCAATGGACAGGAAGGTCACGGAGACCATCCACAGGGCCTCCATGTAGTTGCTGCTCAGGTCCCTGTAGTTGTGGTGTCTGCAGGGGGAGGTGGACGGGCTCTCGTTCAGGTTAGATTCAACTGTGTTGTCGTGGCTCAGTACAAATATGAGTACTCTGTACTGTCTCTTGTTTTTAATGAGTATCTTTCATTGCTTTTTATTTTATCTATATTATTGATTTTATTGCATCGTTGTCCTGAAAGGTGCCCAAAATAAAATGTATTATTATTATTATTATTATTATTATTATTATTATTATTATTATTACGTACAGTAAAGCAGTAAGCATTCAATTAAGATATTTAAGGCAAGAGCAAGTATGGAAATCAACAAAAATGTGCTATGGTAGTCAGGTGTGGTCGTGTTATGGGGTATTATAAATATGGGTATTATAAATATTAGTATCTCCTAGTGTCTAGTATATTAACATCTTCGAATGAATCTTAACTCATCGTGACTCACCAAGTAAAAAACAAGAACAAACACACTTTGATGCTCTTTGATAATGTTCAAAAAGATGCATAAAAGCGTTGCCATAGGCATGGATACAACCCATTCTGCGTACCTCTCACAAACGTGCAGACCCCACGCCGCCACGATCCACAGGGACACGCTGAAGATCATGAGCACGGTGCCGGGGTAGGTGGTCATCAGTGTCTTCCCCACGAAGCGGGTGTTGAAGTGTATCTGAGGACGGCCGCGCGGCGGTTCAGCATCAGGGCCGTATAGTGTATATAACGACACTTAAGCGTGTAGCTCAGTAGCTACACGCGTATAGAGATACAGGGGGCGTTAGGGATCAGACAGCCAGCTCTGTGATCCAAGGAGGTTTGGCGTTGCGGCGAGGGGGAGGGAAAAGGTCATTTTTCGTCTCTCTCCGAAATAGCCACACCACTAAGGGAGCGGATTAGCGGGGAGGTTATTAAAATGGGATATTGAAACCGTGAAGAAGAAAGGAGGGCGGCAAAGATGTGCTACTTAGGAACAAAATGACAAAGTCAAAGCACTGAGAGACTTTGGAGCTGGCGCGGGTTGGTACATGTTGAGGTGACAGTTGGATACCCGCGTCAACCCACCAACGTTGATACACATGATACAGCACGAATATTTTTCAAATCATCCAAAATGGTTATCATTGATTCTTTTTGATTGCTATCACAAGAATCTTACCTTCATGTCACATAGGACTGGCGTGCAGAGGTGTTAAATGTTAACTTTTCTCTGCCCATACATGGAGCTGCTTCTACTTTGAATATTTGCTGTTATATGGCTAGCTGGTGGGTGCTAAGTGACCAATCCAAACTGAACTCAAAATGTTACTCCAAGAACCCAAAGACTTTTACTTTCTCAAGCCAACAACTCCCAGTTGCAGTTCTGCTGCCATGAAACCGGCAACACAAGCGCACAAGAGGACTCCAGTGAAAACAGGGAGTGGGGGATTCAGGCGAGAGAGAGAGAGACGATCGGCGACCTCTGACCTTGTTGAGAGCACCGATGCTGCGCGAGGCGGTGTCGGTGAAGAGGCGGCTGTGGAGCATCATGGCCCGGCCCAGCAGGTAGAGTCTGAGGAACATGGGCAGCGCCAGCATGATCTCCAGCTCCGTCTCCGACCTGGCCGGCACCCTCTGGATGTAGGCCAGCAGGCCCACCGGGTACGGGTGGATGGCCACCACCACCAGCTCCAACGCCATCAGGGTGACGCGCTCCATCGTCATGGCGATGCGCCAGTCCTCCGCGCTGCTGTTGTCGTGCACGTAGAGCTGCGGAACGATTGGATGGTATTTTCAGTGTGGGAGGCTTTGTGTTGCCGCTGCTCGGGGAAATGGGTTTGTGTGTGTGCAATAGCCCCACGTTATTATTACAAACATTTTGGATATGCTTTGATGAATAAAATGGTTACCAGCAAGTCAAACATTTCCCCTTCGGTGACTTCTAAAACCGTATTGGGCTTTCCAGATAAGGGCAATAGGGGAAACTTGTGATCCCTGCTATGTATGGTACTGTGTGACTTCTCCTTTAATTTCACGCCTACCAACCATAACCTAACCTAACAGAGAAGAAGAAAAAGCTACAGGAAGACATATTCCTTCATCAGTTTCTATGTACGTGTTGAGCCTGAGATGATTGATCCAATGGAGTTTTTCAGTACCTGCACCTCACAACAGTGATAGGCCACGATCAAGCCCACCAGGAGGACGGTGGACACGCTGATCACACACTTCAGCGCTATAGAGTAGATGGAGCTCTGAGGGTGACACACACATACACACACACGTGCGCATGCACGCACACACACTCACGCGCGCACGCACACACATGCACGCACTCGCACACACACAAGCACGCATGCACACGCACGCACACACACATACACACACACACACGCACACACACACACATACACACACACATACACACTCTGCTGACAACACACTAGGCAGACACAGACAGACAGGCAAACAGACACTTCCTCTCGTCTACGAATGTGTCTAATCTCTGTGTTGCTGTGTGTTTGTGTGTGCAAGAGGGACTGTGTAGGTGTGTG
>OMNR01070916.1:0-10799 GCA_900303205.1 Mora moro
TGCTGCATGGTAGCGGATGTCCGAGCTCAGACGGCTGCTTCACCTTGAGGTTCTCGTTGTCCTCCTGGAGCTGACTGCACGTCTGCGTCTGCAGGCCGTTGGAAGTCGAGACGTTGCGTTGCGGGTCGGCCATACATGTAGACAGCTGGTCGGAGAGCTTCAGGATTACCTGGCGCGAGAAAGAAAACAGAAAGGCGATTCCTCAACTCAAGCAGAAGAGTACATCTTGAATATCTGGAGGGTCTCACGAGGCGACGTCTTCATGTGTTTTCTGTGTTGGATCGACAATCAAGCACTTTGAGATGTACTCTCTCTGTGGAATTTTTGGATGCCCTCGGATGAGATGTTCTGTCTCTAATGTGACTATCACCACTAATACAAAATAAATGCCAATCCCTAATGATTAGGGACCCTGCTTGAGAGACAGTACAGAGAGAGCACTATCTCTGCATCTCCGAGATTAAACCAGTATGTACTTGACTACTACTAATGAAAAAATAACTCATGAAACAATAAAGAACTACATTCTGCGCACCTTGTGAGAGGAGTGGCCACTCTATCCAGATGTGTTCTTTAAGAAACCTGGTTGTGCAGTTCTTTCTCTCCAGCTACTCCCATTGTGATGGGTTAGGGTTAGCTTTGTTAGCGTACACTTTGACTGTTCTCAGCCTCACTTGTGAGTCACTTCACCTCACTTGTAAGCACCTGCTGAATGACTGAATGTGAATGTTAACGTAGCGCTGTGTGTGGGGAACGAATAGATGAGTGTTTACCTCCTGCTTGGCATGGTTCTTCTCTATCAACATGTGGGCGTTCTCCTCGAGATTGGCCACCTGCGTGTGGACAATCGCCAAAGGCATTTGTTTTTAGTTTCAAACATGCGCGTGTTGAAATAACATTGACTCTGAACTGTCATGGAGTCTACGGAGGTCTGCTGCTGTCATTCAGGGGTCAGGATGGTCTAGTGGTCCGGGTGTGTTGACTCCCAGCCCAAAGGTTCTGGGTTTGAATCCCCAAATGACCGCAGTCTACCTGTAGGCATCCTTGAGCAAGATGCCTAACTGCTCACCAATAATGTGTCAAAAGTCAGGTCTTTAATGCTGCTATCAGGTCTTTAATGCTGATATCAGGTCTCTCTTGCAAAAGGGTTGCTTAACCTCAATGAGAAAAAACAAAACAAATTAAACTTGACCTGACCTGGGAGCAACCCTAAGGTTGGGAAACACTGGGTTAGGGCAAGTGTAAGGTGTGACTGTGAAGCCCTTTGAAACTGTAACGTGTGCATCAGGGCGTGATATACAAATGAAAGTTGCCTTGACCTGGGAGTCCCTCTCGGCCAGGCTGTGTCTCAGGCCTTCCGTCTGGGTCTTGAGGTCGTCCAGCCGGCTGCGCAGGTCTGCTGCCTGGCGCTCGCGGTGCCGCAGCACCTCCAGACGCTTCTGTTCTCCCTCGGCCGCCAGGAACTCTGCACACGTCCGCTTCTCCAGCTGGGAGGCCTCCAGCGCCTTGTGGAGGAGCCACACCAGCTCCTGGAGGGAGAGGAGGAGGCGTTAGTGGTGGAGAGGAGAGGAGGTGTTGGTGGTGGGAAGAGAAGGTGCTAGTGGTTAGAAGATAGATGGAGGAGCAGGATAGTCTAGTAGTGGCAAGGGTGTTTGACTCAAGGTATTTTTCTGGTTTTCTGGTTTTATTTTTGTGTTCAGCTTACAGCTTACAGTTACATCTCAGAGATACAAAGATGTGCTGTCTCTATCCTTTGCACCCAAAATGCTATATAAATAAAGTTTAATTGACTGAAACTTTCTCTAAACTAAGAAGTCTGTGCTGTCTCTAAAATCATTACAGATCTGTTTCCAACCCATTCCTTGCAGACTTGGATCCACCACATTTTCCATCCAACCCAGTGTGCAACGTTTCTGTAAAAGACAGTCAGTCAGTGTGCTTCATCATAACATCATCATCCTCACCTTCTGAGATTTGACCTCCTTCGCCAGCATGTCTTTGTCTTGCTGTAGGCGGGACATCCTGTCTGCAGAGGAAGTCTCCCTGCGGATGATGGGCATGGTGGACGAGCTGCGGCTCTTGCTCCTCCGGGACTTCTGGGTATTCAACACAGCCGGGGTCTTCCTGTTGTCCTCTAGAGGGTGCTGTCCTGCTGGCTCAGCCAATGGGAGCGAGGGAGTGGTGGGGGTGCGGAAAATGGGCGGAGTCTGCGGAGCTGTCAGAAACCAAAAGAAAGTTCCGGTTGTGAGTGTCACTGTCGGTTGGAATTTTTCCTCTAATTCCTAATAAACCCATATAGTAGATGTCTATATAGGATTCTAAAATGTTTACTAAAATAAACAATATACATACAATACATACAATAAACACAATATTTATATCAATGACAGATTAGATTAAATTAGGTTATATTCGTTGGTACTAAATTCATCCCCATTGAGGCTTAACACCATCACACACACACAAACTAAAAAACTAAAAAAACATGGATTATTTTTATAGTATGATAAAATATAAACATCAGTATAACCAATGAAAACAAACATCCGTAATAGTAATAAACCTACTAGTAGGGGACATGACGGCTACTTGGTTTGGAGGTGTCCATGGTGGAGCTGAGTCGACATGAAAAACACTCTGGCTAAACTCCTGAGATGTGCGCTTAGCTCGCAGATTATGGACTGAGTTCCTGTTCAGAGAGAGAGAGAGAGAGAGAGAGAGAGAGAGAGAGAGAGAGAGAGAGAGAGAATTTTTCAATCATCATATTGTACACATTACGATACGTGTATCCAATCACATTGAATCGCATCGAACTGAAACGCATAGATTTTTTGAAAACGAATCTCATCGAATCGTTTTCAAACTAAAAGTATAGTTGCTGTATCGTATTGGAGCCCATGTATTGAGATGCGTATCGAATCATGCATGAAAGGAGAGATGCATATCCCTAATAGTGATGCAATATTGTTAAGCCCTGAAGAAGTTCCATGGTTCAAGGCCACGGTCATCATAACATGGTTGCTTCACTTCCCTTTAAGGACAAAATAAACTGAAAACATAAAAATCCATTCTATCCACATTCTATGAGGATAATACAGTTCAACCGTCCAAACCTCTGATTTGCATTTGGAGAACATTTGAGAGGGGAGCACAGAGGAAGTGCAGCTGCTAGACTGACCCCCTTTTTAATTGTTATTGTCCATTGACAATTAATGAAGTACTTGAACTATATTCATAGTATTTGTATAGTGATGGTGTACTCACTGGATCTCTATGAGGGGGTGTTTGATGGACATGTTTGCCAGCCCGTTGCGGGGTGGGGGGGGTTGGTTGGCGGCCTCCTCTCCGACGAGGCCCAGCGGGCTCTTCACCGTGGGCAGGAAGTCCTCTGTCCGACAGGAAACACAAACTGTTTATTACTATTTAGTCATTAAGCTTTTATCATTTCATTTTTTTGTATATATGTAATTATTATTTCACCACCAGGTGTTAGGCTGATCAGTCACTACGAGCCATTTCCTAATCAATCCACTTGTGACATCACAAGCGGGAGTGTTCAACCAGATGCGACTGATCTATCATATGTCTGGGTGGACACTTTCTGGTTAGAAATTACTAACCAGCCTCACACATGGTGGTAAAATGGGGCCCTTCAAGACGAAGGTAGGGGTTAGGCATCTTGCGCAAGGATGCCTAAAGGTAGACTGCGGACATTGCGGGTTTGAACCGAGAACCTTTCAGCTGGGAGACAAACACCCTAACCACTACTTAGACTATCCTAGAGACAATTTACATCGTTACATCCTAGACAAATCTTTATATCGCAGACCATCTCTTTTCATGTTTTCAAGCATTCCAGAGCGCAGCCATTCATTATGTGAGACCAGACCTTGTACCACAACAGGTTTGAACTCGGTTGGTCTAGCTTGGCATTACATTCGCATGAGTAAGGAAAGCTTTTAAATGTTCCGTATCTTGTGTTCCCAGCTAACTGGAGAAGCAAGTACATGGACTAGAAATCGCTCCCGACAGCAGAGAGTCTCGACGTTTATGTCCTGAACAGATTATAAAACGAGCCTCAACGTGCACAACATACTTCTCAGCCATAGTCACTGTGCTGTCATTTATAGATATATACAGGTTCGTTAACACTACACCCTCGTTCCTCTGTTCAGAGATGCGTTATCAATGCAAAGAGACCTGTCAGTTAAAATCTGTTTTAACACCCGTAAAAGATCAACTGCACTCGCAGCTGATCCGTTTTTTCATAGGATTATAATTTAAGCAATTCACCAATTGAAGGGTAAAATTGCCTAATCCCTAAAACCTGGAATTCCCACTCCAGCCAGACCCATGCTGTGTGTTAACCCATCTTGGTCCACAGTCCAGGGTCAGATTAGCCATCTAGTCTAGTCGCTCACAGTGTGTGTTTGCAGCAGGAACCGCAGTCATATATATCACGGCTCTCGTCCTGTACGCTGAGCCACCTGCAATCTGGCTTTTGTCTAATATTAAACCAGTTCACACTTCCTGTGTACTCCTTACAACTTCCTGCAACGGCCACTCGAGCCTAAACATCCAGCGGTTAAAGAAAGGAGTCTGGGGGGGTGGAGGAGGGCGGAGGGGGTCGGAGGGTAGGTGGTCGCTTGGACGTCCACCACCCACGCTCTCGTACGGGAAACAACAGCAGCTGCACCGCTCAAAACCGGTTTCCATTCTTTCCTCCTCTTCTATCTTCTGGCTTGTTGGGTTTGTGTGTTTGTGCTCGGATCAAATGCCGTCGCTCGGAATAGCAGTTACACAACCAGGTCATCTATTTAAGATCCACGTCAGCTCCCGGAACATCCAGTCTCGGGTCACATACCACACACTTTCTTCTGGCTAACTAAACACCGGCCCGATCAACTCACTCAAGTCATCTCATCTAATCGTTGATGTAGAAATAATAATAAATTAATAATAATAAATGATAAAATAGAACTGGATATTCAAATCAAATATTATATTAACCTCATGTAAGCTTAAACTCAACACAAGCATAACAGCAAGACAGCATTCACAAATTATTCAATATTATCAGTTCATTGTTAGTTATTAGGACCGCACATCCGACACGTTCGTGTCACAATCAGAAAAATGTCTTTCAAGCTGTCAAGAAAAACAAAGAAGTTGTTCTGTTTTGAACACCTGTCTCATGATAGGTTAGCATAGTTAGCATTAGCATTCTGATGCTAATGCTAACAAATCATAGTCCCACTATAGATGACGGCTGCAGCGTGAGCACTCAAGACTGCCAATGGTGGTAATGCTAAACTCAAGCAGAGGACGTGATCGTCATATTTTTGGACATGAAAGTGGCCTGCAGGCAGCATTGCAGAAGAGTGGTTGGAGATCATGAATCTGCTTTGCTTCCTGTCCTCTGGCCCACGCCCATAATTACATCTAATGATGTTTCTAATGTGTTTCTATCTCGCCCTGGAAACACCCTACTTAAAAATCAAATCCACATGAGCTTTGATCTTGGCAAATGGAATCATAATCAGTATTTGATCGATTTAGATCAGCTCTAATCCATTGAGCAGACACCCAAAGCAATTTGCAGTTCATTGTAGATGTATATGTGTCGTTAAGGAGCAAGTCGGGGTGAGGAATCTTGCTCAAGGATGTCTGCAGGTAGACCACAGATAGTAACCACTAGACTATCCTGTTTATCCCGGAGCCAGATTTACAAGGTGAATCTGGATTAAATATATGGTAAGTATAATTAACATCCCCAACCCCAACCTCTAAGTGTTTCTTAGAAAGCACATTTGGGTATGATGTGTTATCTGTATCAGAATGACCTGCAGTACAACTAACAACGTGGGTAGTATATGCAAATGAACAATGTTTACCTTTCCTCCATGTTGCCTGCACCCAAACCTCCCCGCTACTTGTGTCCACTGGATGATGCAAATGTTACCTCAACTCCGTATTTTGCATCTGCGCTGAGCTGTGCCCCAGAGACACAGAGAGGTGTTTTTCACACTATATCCCTAATGCGGCTAGCTAGAGATAAGGTTGAGTTCCCCTTTAAATATATTATGTGAGATTATCAACTACAATTACATTATTAAATGTATTATTATTAATAATAATAATAATAATAATAATACTAATAATAATAATAATAAAAAGAATAATAATAATAATAATAATAATTAAAAATAATAATAATAATAATAAATAATAAAAAATATTATTATAATAACTACCTTTTTTCCTATGGATAACAATACAATGGAGGAGGGTTTGAACTAGGCTGCTGCTCCTTCAAAGCAAATATTTGGTACAATTTTAAATACCAGAGGAGCAGTGAAACAAAACCGGTTCATACACCACTGGACACACAATCCATCGCATCGCATAGTTTCCCTGTTAAAGACAATTGTAAACTAATATTTTGAATTCCCAAAGTAGGTCACTTGGGAAACCTTTTTAACCTGATAACCTATTCATTTGAGCATGGCTGAGCATGTTTGAGCATGTAGCATGGCTAACTCAACTGAAAATGTATGACACTACTGTTTAGTTCAGTGAAGTGAAGTGAATATGTTTTGATATACATGTCATTAATGAGCAGGTAGGGATTAGGCCTTCTTGCTCAGGGATGCCTACAGGTAGACTGCAGACTGTAGTTGGTCCGTAGCCTCGATCTCCCTCAACAGCCCCAGTGACAAGTCTGCTCTTGTTTATTTATGTATATTACAGTCACAGGCCTCACATTCAGAACATGTTTTAGAGCACACCTAGTAACCATGAATCCTAAAATGGGCCAAGGAAAATCGTCTGAGAGCGAGAAAGTTGAAAGCTTCCTATAGATAGCTATGAGTTATAGGAATAGGAGTAGGGTGGACGAACGTTTCTTAAAAGACAGCAGGATGGCACTAAATAGTCTAAATGAACTAACCCCAGACAACACAAGTGGCCCTGCACTAGACATTAAACAAATTAGGATCACACAGAATCAATTATTATTACATTAAATCGAATAACACCAGGTTAGAGGATATTTAATAATTAATTAGTTCTATCAGAGTAGCTTTATCTAGAATTAAAACCCTAACTATCTAGTTCAGATACGATATTTTCCAGACATAGTGGAGGGAAACATGTACATGAAATGACGCTCTAAAACCTGGGTGTGTTGTGTTTACGTTTTGCATCAGAGCACTATGACAGTGACACTGCTTGAGCAATTCTTCTTCCCGACCGTGAACAGTGACTTGGAAAGACTTAGTCATACGCTGCTAACCATTTCCTAGTGGGATTTCCCCACTCTCAATGGGAGGGCTTCCACCACCTCCTTTCCCTCCTCCTCCCTAACCAACTTCCTGTAATCCACCCTTGGCCGCACATAGCATTCAGGAAGTGGTCATGCTTACGTATAAACAAACAGTGATGGCAGCACTACATCTCTTCGGATCTTTTAATCTCTTGAATGTAATTATGGCCCTTTAAACACAATGGTAATCACAGAGGCAGTAATCACAGAGGCAGTAGTTACATCTCAAGGGGAATCAATCAACAAATTATACTGGTTATACTGGCTTGGTGGTCGCTAGGGGTAGCTTGGTGGTGTGTTTCTAGGGGTAGCTTGGTGGTGTGTTGCTAGGGGTAGCTTGGTGGTGTGTTGCTAGGGGTAGCTTGGTGGTTGCTAAGTGTAACTCGGTGGTTTCTAGGTGTAACTCTTCATGCTGCTCTTACCCTGACAGCTGGCGCTGAAGTTGTTGTTGTTGTTGGTGGTGGTGGGGTCGGAAGAGGCTAGGTGGGATGCTGCCCCCCCAGACAGATGTTCCCTGTAGTGATACCTCCTCATCTGTAGCTGCTGGAGCCAGTACATCATAATCTCCTGGTTAACTGCCTGGAGAGGAGGAGAGGATGAGGAGAATGAGGGGGGCAGTACAGTACAGAGCTACAGTACAGTACAATACAGTGCAATACAGTAGAGTGACAATATCACTTTTCAAGTAATTCATTATTTTCCTTATTATAAAATGTCCATCAAAGGTGACCAGAAGGCAAAGAATGAAATTTGATTGGTCTCAACGTTATTAAATGTATAATAATCTGAAACAGCCAAAATCCAAATATTTGAAGTTCTATAAGCAGTAAATGTTCGGTGTCTTTATATTAGACACACGTTATATTAATACATTATCCAAATTATAACATGATTCTTATTCTGTTATCGACAGAATTGTGCAAAGCATCAAAATGTACTGTACTTGAAAACTGTATATTCTTTATATAACACCACATCAACACAGGACATTTATTGGCTGGGTTAGTACCCAATGTGCAATAAAAAAGTACAATAAAACAATACACATTCACTGAGGATATTTGTGATCGCTACAACAGGATGTTCTGTAGGTTGGGAGCAAGCACAATGAGATTGTGATAGGTACTGGTTTGTTTGTCTCTCAGACTACAGAGCTACCTTTCCCCAGCTGTGGAAGTCAAGATTTTGACCTGTGACACTATGGGTATAGGAACAACCATATAGACCCCCGCAGGGTTATGCATAGTCCGATTTTAACTCTGATTTGGTCAGGATACAAATCTGTAGCCGCCCCGATCGAACCTGCGGCCAATTGGAGCTGAACGTGATCCTGCTGTTTGGGATGGTTAACGACAGCGGCCGTAACGAGTGTGTTTGTCTGCGACTGTAATCGGACAGTTAGGATCGTAAAAGTCTCCTTGTGTGTTCCCAGCTGAAGGATTCATATTGGGCTGCAATATGAAAGTAAACCATGAGAGAAATGCTTACACGATAACAGTTGGCTTGACCTTTGAATATCTTTGAATTAGTGCAGTAGTTTATAGTAGTGGTCACTATATTCAATAATTATCATCTATAAGATATTATCATATGATGAGCCACAAAATAATGCACTGTATGAAATATTAGTGTGAAAGCTATTTTTGTATTTAGATACATGGTTTTATCTTGCCCTCACATTTAAAATTCATGAATGTATGTAGCTCCTTCTGACCCTGTGTGTGTGTGTACATGTACACACACACACACACACACACACACACCCTACCTTGAGTATGTAGGTGCGTTCGGGGGTCTGGATGTGGAAGGAGCCATCCTCCCCCTTCAGGGGGTAGGTGAAGGTAGCGCTGCCCAGCTCCACGTGCCCCAGCGGGGTCACATCCTGCGGCGTGCGGTAGTAGAACAGCTGGCTCTTCTTCTCCTCGTAGGTGAACCACCGCCGCTTCCAGGCCCTCAGGGGCCCTCCCCGCTTGTCCAGGTAGCCGCAGAGCTTGGGCCCCGGGGCCACCGAGGAGGGGGCGCATGGCTCACTGTCCACTAGTCCACCGCAGAGCGCCTCGACTGCCACAGGGGGAGCCAGGATTGGTTGGACAGGGAGGGGGTGGTGTTGGTTCTGGTTCTCCAGGGAGGGTTGGCTCAGAGGCTCTGGGTGAGGAGGGGGAGGAGGTGGTGGCTGGGTGGGTTCCTCCTCCTTTGGGAGATCCTGGTTGTTGTCAGTAGTGGAGGAGCCAGCAGGAGCGTGATGAGTTTGGGGAGGATCTGTGGAGCCGTCAGAGGGCCACAGTGGAGGTGGAGGTTCGCTGACTGGCTGTTCGCTACAAGAGGAGTCAGTCTGGTCTGGTTGTGGTTCAGGGGGGCTGAGGAGGTCTGTCTGGAGGGGCTGGTCCACATAGGAGGAGGAGGAGGAGGAGGAAGAGGAAGAGGAGGAGGATGAGAAGGAGGAGGAGGAGGTGGTCTCATCTTCAAACGAGGCCAGGGGCATTGGGAGCTGATAAGCACTTCCACCTCCTCCTTCTTCCTCCTCCACTGGGCTGAGCACCTCCTTCTCCTCGTGGACAGGAAGTGACTGAGACGAGGCAGCGGTGGGGCTTCCTGTTGGGATCTCGCCCTCCATCACCACACTGAGGGGGAGAGAGAGAGAGAGAGAGAGAGAGAGAGAGAGAGAGAGAGAGAGAGAGAGGGATAAACAATGACTCAATGTAAGAGTGAATACTATATTTAACTGTGTGAACATGACAGGATATGGAAGTGTTAGTTTGACAATGACCGGATGGCCTCATAGTGCACTGCCCAGCTGTGTCCAAACATATGTTTATTTTATATCATTGTTATTGTTATTGTTATTATTATTATTATTATCAATAATAAGAATAAGAAGAAGAAGAAGAAGAAGAAGAAGAAGAAGAAGAAGAAGAATTATTATTATTATTATTATTATTATTATTATTAATAATAATAATAATAATAAGAATAAGAATAAGAATAAGAATAAGAATAAGAATAATAATCAAATGTATTTGTCCAGAAAGACTGCCATTGGTACTTGGTCATTTGTACACAGACTGGGTTTTGGGGAATCATACCGACAACCTTCACCTTTTGTTGTGTTTAAGGTTGTTGATGTTGTCTGTTGATGGCAGCAGACCGTATCACGTGGGCTGAACGTCACACATGACAATTCATTTGGATGGCAGACTTGAAAATAACCTGTTTTGTGAATATCTTATCTTAACTCGAAATTATTATTTAATTATTATCACACGGACTGAAATAAACCGATTTTCGAGTGTCTTTTCTTTTTCGAAAATAAGGCGAGTTGTTAATAGTGTTTACAAAAAAAAACAGTTTGGCTTGTTTATAATACACTATTACATTGTGTATTACACGCACACACACACACACACACACACACACACACACACACACACACACACACACATTGCACACACACACACACACATGCATGTTTTAAGAC
>OMNR01070920.1:0-11309 GCA_900303205.1 Mora moro
CGCGGTGCGGTGAGGTGAGCGAGTCGTTAACCTGGCCCCAACCGACCGACCGACCGGCCGGCGCCATTTTGTTGTGTCGTCCTTCGCGAGGTCAGCGATGCAACACGTCACGCACGGTCGACCGCGATGATTCGCCCTTGTTAAAAACCGGCAAAGGAAAAAATGTAATATTAGGCAGCGTGTTCGTCGTTTTTTTTTCCCGCTCTTTTACTCTTTTTTTTCCCGCTCTTTTACTCTTTTTTTTTTTTCCCTGACCTTTCCAGCTGTCAGAGCTTCTAGAAGGTGTTTAGAAACGTATTATTAGTTCAGAAAGAAAATGTAATTAGATGAGATTAGATACTCAATGTAATGAACATTAATTATTGAGCTAACAATTGGATTTCATTTTCATTGTATCTGATTGTGTTTTACATATTGTGTTTTATTCCCATCTTTTATTTTAATTATTTTTAGACTCGGACATGGATTTAGTGAAATATAAATAAAAAAGTAATTACAAAAACAATTTAAAAAGAGTTTGGAGACAACTTGGCAGTTCAGAAACATAGTTTGGTTTAAAATCGAATTAGAAAACTGTTCACCCTATCTTACCTATTGCGTTTTGTTTCCCTCTCTCTTTAAAACGATCCCGTTCAGCCCCTGGACTACGAGTCTAAGAAGGCGTACACGTTCAAGGTGGACGCCACCAACCCTCACCTGGACCCGCGCTTCCAGAGCTTCGGGGCGTTCAAGGACACGGCCACGGTGAAGATCAACGTGCTGGACGTGGACGAGCCCCCTGTCTTCAACAAGGCCGCCTACGTCATGGACGTGTACGAGGACACGCCCGCCGGCACCATCATCGGTGCCGTGACGGCCCAGGATCTCGACGCGGGCAACAGTCCCGTCAGGTAAAAAAAAACTTGGAAGTTGTGAACGTCGTTGAATCGCCACCTGTTGGAGAAAAAGTGGTAATGAATGGAACGAATGACGTTTGGGTTGTTTTTGCTTGGTTTGCTTGGAGGGTTATTTTCAAACTGTCAAACAAGGAGAGTGTAATTGTAAAAACACTGTTATTTATGTTATAGAGAGATATTTACTTCCCGCCTTCCTCTCTCAATCTCTTTTTGAGTATTTAATTGGTGGCAGTGGAACTGCGGTTTATTTTCAAATTCAAACTTGTAGACCAGTGTAGTCTACAATCATTATAAAAATATAACTCTCTTTGTTTTGTAGAAATAATAATTAGAATTTTTTGGCCTCCTCTCTCTTTCAGCATTTAATTGCTGATGGGGGTACAATGGTGTATTTCTAATTTTAGAAAAATATTTTCATGAAGATAAAAATGTTATTCATTTTGTTCCATAGAAAACAATTATTTTCACAATTGCTCTATATCTCGTACTTTCTCTTGTCTGTGGGGATGACTCTTTCTCACCCCTTCCCCCCCGCCACAAACACTCAAGGCCATTTTTGGCTTTGTCAATTTCAAGCTCTGTCTTTCAAAGGCACAACACAAATGAAGGGAATACTTGTTGTTGGAGGGGGTGTTGTTTGTGTGTTTATCTGTGTGTGTGTGTGTGTGTGTGCCTTTGCATGTGTCTTTGCGTGTGTGTGTCCGTTGGCGCGGGCGTAATTATGAATATTTAATTCCAGAGAAAAGCAACAAAATGGACAAGGCAGAGATTTCACGAAATACAACATAGAAGAATAAATAGAAAAGAAAAAGCTTCAAGGCCCTCTGATGCCTGGCGCCTTCCCTTTTGTCTCGTTCTCCTCAATTATTCACCAGCACTAAAGCAGAAGACATTGTTCGCTCGCGTGGCATCGCAAGGGCAGAGTCGCCATCTTCCACCACATCCAAACAATAGGTCCGGTGACCCCGTCATGCATAGGGAACGATGCTTTTAGACTTTCACTCAAACAGCTCCTTCAATGCTTCATAATAGCGCCATATAGCCCCCCCCGACTTGGCACGGCGAAAGGCATCGCCATGAATACTGCATCATCAATTGATTTGGAGGAGCTTCTTGCGTTAATTGAATTTTTGCGTTCGGTATCCATATGAATCCAAAAATAGTCTCGAAGGAACAGGACAGGCGCTTAAGAGGGTGGATGGATGAGGGAGGTGGGGCTAGAGACGGGCAAGCTTTTTGCAATCTGTAACTCTTTTAATATGAAAAGCCAGTGCTGTACTTTTCAAAATAAAAGTTCTTGCCGGCCTAAGGATACTAAGGGGTAATACCCCGTGGTCTATACTCCCATTACAACTCAAAGAAAGCAATTACACGGTAATTAATTTTTATATCTAGAATGTTCAGAGAGTCCGGCACCAAACTCTTTACATTCTCTCTCGGCCCTCGTCGATGGTAATGTGCTCGCTCAACCTCAAAAGATAGATTGATAAGGGATAGATATATTCACTGTGGGATAAGATACACTTATTCTTTTGTGTGTGTGCGTGTGTGAGAAAGTCAAAGCTATCTTAAGCCCCTATCCTGTGCCCTATCCCCAGGTAGGTTTGCGAGTGTCAGGATTAAGAGCTAACTGTTAACTGTTAGCTTTTGTTAGAGGCACAGGTGGAGTCAAATGGCGGTTTTTGGAACTGTACAGGGAACAGTTCAGGGAAGCGCAGTGGACCTGTAGTCCACCTTGTAGTCCACCTTGAGCAAGATGCCCCTAACCTCCAAACATATTCCTTGATAGATATTTAACTTATTGTGCTTTGGCAATGTAAAATGACGTTCTCCATGCCAATAAAGCCCTTTGAATCTTGAATATATATATATATGGATGGATAGATAACACTTCTCCAAAGGGAAATTCACTATAACTTGTATCTAAAATCCACTGGAGTTCGCTTTGGATTAAAAACCTGCAACATTATGCAACAAATATTCATAAAAAACGGTCATAAAGTTGCAGTTTTTCTCCGCATTCACTCTCACACACACACACACACACACACACACACACACACACAGATAATCTGCGATGCTATTGAGTTAGTTGGAGGCTTTTTTTTTTCTTTGTGGCTTTTCCGAGCTCAATCTCGCTCACAGTTAGAGGCTGGCTGGTTGATTTCATTACTCAACAGCCTCTTCCCCAACTAGGCCACGGCTAAGAGCCCTCGAGAGATGGGGGCCCGCAGAACGAATGATACGCGTCGGGCATCTGGGGGCCCACCTTCAGGGGAAGAGAAAAAAATATATAGCCGACTATCGATCCTCTGAAAGGGCGATGGGTGAGTTTAGGCCCGGGATTCATCAAAGTGACTCACAATAAACTATTTTGACACGATTCACTTCAAGGCTACACACACACGGCACACACACACACACACACACACACACACACACACACACACACACACACACACACACACACACACACACACACACACACACACACACACACACACACACACACACACACACACACACTCCTCATGACATGCAAACAACACAGTGGTCAAAATGACCACACCATTTAAAATCTCATTTTATAAAAAGAGCATTTATTTCAAAGTTGTTTTTTTTTCGCTTCGGAGATTGAAGCACATAGTAAAGCAACGGTACAATGTTCAGAAAATATAAGTGTGACGTTGGAACATTGACTTTTAAATCTTATCTTAAGACGTTCTTTGTTGTAATACTGGAATATTCTGCATGTATACTAAAATAAGAACTTTTAAAATTGTACAAATTGGTACCATAAAACTCGACAGAGGATAAAAATGAGGCGCTCTCTCACTGCGACAAACACAGACTTTGCTCGTCTTCCTCTCAGCCGGGGAGGAAGAGCAAGCAAATGCCAAGAAATGAACACAAGAAGTCAAATATTAAAGCAAGAAATGATATAGAAGTTGGAGTCACACCAGAGAACGACATGTCTGCGCCATCTGCCTTCCGGTGGCGCTGCAGATTTGATCTTAGGTGTTGTCTAAACGCAGAGAAAACAATGTGGATTCCTACCAGCACATTTATCTGCACATCAAACTACATTCTGATGGTGACTCGCTTAGACAGCCTTGAGAAGACCAGATCTGGGCCACGATGACCACCCGATATTCACCTGTTCCTGTGTTACTGCAGCAAAAGACAAAATTGGCATCATAGTCATAATAATAATAATAGAAAACAAAAGTCATCTTAATAATAATACAATAATAATAATAATAATAATCATAACATTAAAAAAGAACCTACACATGAAAAAAAGGTGACTATTTGTGACTAAATGATCTGTGAATGTGTAGCGGAAGAACACACATGGGGGTGTTTGTGTTGAAGGCGTCACGTGACCACTGCCTGCCAGCCACACATGTTGATACAACAGATGCAGGCCAAGACGCAGCAAAGTGTCTGATGCGTTGCACACAGTATGGGTGTTTTTCCGCCGAGCTACATTCACCAACGCGTTGGAACGTATGCGGCAGCACTGGGCGCCATGTTGGATCCACAAGATATATCACGTATCTGCACGTTGCTCTGTACACACCTAACATGGATGGTAGCTCGCCCTCCGAATATACTTTTCAAGTTACAAAAAAGAAACCAAAATGAGAGGGAAAAAAACAAAACAAAAAAAGAGAATGCACTGCGTTCGCAAGAGTGTCTGTTTAAGTTTAAGGCGCTTTTTAGAGCTCACAGGTTTTACTCATTTCGAATGGTAGAATTAAGAAGGAGGAAGGGATCATTCATTGGTGGATATTGGTGATGAGGACGCGACCGCTCATCGGGGGTTCAGACAGAATGGGCAGTGGAAGGCGTAGCTTCGAATTTTGCGTCTTCTCTGGAATGGCGATGGGGGAGAGGAATCAAAACAAAAGTGTTTTTTTTTCTTTTTCTTTTGGAGTCCAAGTTGAATTCAGTCTCTTTTTGGAGTACAAAATGGATTAGAGTTAGTCGCCTTTTCACAGAGCTGTTCGTTTTTTGCCTGTGCGATGCTTGCAGAGGTTAGCTAGAAATGCTGAAATGCTTAGCTAGCTTGCTCGTCTTTACCATTATTGTTTAGCCTGGGAGTTGTTGCGTTTTGGTATAAGGCCACCATGACTATAATAGCTGTTCTGTGAGCGTCTTCACAGGAAGCTATTGTCAACCAAGAGTGAGTCTAACTCACTGTCAAACTAAATCACGTCACCTGCTGATACCTACACATGACAACAAAAGTGAAGAAATATCATTTAGTTTTTATATCCTTTCTGTTTTCCCGCCAAGGAATTGCTTCTTTTCGTACGTTCTTCGTCAACATCCTGTGATTGCTGCATCAAATGAATCAAGTCCATTTCTTCATGTACCCAGCTGGATATTGTCTCTCTCTCATCTTCATTTCGTTCTCTCTCTGTATTCTTTACATCCAACCACTTTGAGCCACTTTCAGGATATAATACAACCTACTCAGTCCAGTCCAGTCCAGTCCACAGAGTGCATACAGAGTGTCTAGTGAACTAAAGAGGAGAAGAAGTAAGCACGGTACCTTGGTCCAACAGCAGAATTGTTTCCCCAACAAATGACGTACAACGAGACAAATTGGGAAAAACTAACAAAACTCCCCAAGAACTACATTGCTTATGTCTTTGTAGAGAGAGAGAGGGGGAGAGAGAGAGAGAGAGAGAGAGAGAGAGAGAGAGAGGGGAAGGTGCACCATTTTCAGGCAGGATGGCATAAACTCACACATGTGCTGACATAACCATATAGCTGCTGCACATGTAGGCAGGGTTTAGGCTCGCTTTTAAGGAGATAATTCATTCAAAGCCAACTAAAACTAGATCCTTTTTATCCTTATTTTTGTCTATATTATGAACTATTTTAAAACAAAACACAAAAGTGGACATATCAACAAATATTGTCCACTGAGTATTTTCCCAGCACTGTCAAGACCAAAAACATTTGTCATCCAACCTTGAATCTAAATCCCTTCAGTCTCCTTGAAATCATTTTGTTGTACATCTTACTGATTAAGGCCAAGCTGCCCACTTATCTCGAGACGAGAAGTTTTGTCATTCTGCCAATTGTCCTCAATAGCTCCCCCCCCCCCCCCTTCCATCCATGTCCTGAAGTGGCTCCACAGCCCAGTCTGCATTGTAGTTCTTTATTTTCCTGTAAACAGTGGCCCCTGAAGGATGTTTACTGAGTTGCGTAGCCTTGTCCTTCCACCTGGGCTCTTGGAACAGGTGGTGAACCCAAACGCATAGATTAAAAACACACAAGCAGGTACAAAAGAAGTTCACTAATATTCACATAATACCAAAGGAACCGACCCACAGGGGCAGCAAGGGAGCTTCAATTACGAGGAACATGGGTGAACTGGCTGACGAGAACACGAAGGGAAACAACTGTTTATTAACAGTTATTATGAACAGTATTTCCCTGCTGGGATTATTTTTCAACATATATGTATAATTATGAATTATGAGAAATGTAGGTTTATTAGAACCTTTTTTTTTTTAAAACACAAGGTGATTGTGCCTTTTGAAGCAGTGACTCCGACACTGTGGCACGCTTCCTATAGTCTTACGATCTGCAGTCTCTGTTGACGCCTTTAAAAAGATATTTCTTTCTGTTATTTAGTCTGTTGTTGCTTATGTTTTATTGTTGGTGTCATGATAAATAAACGTTATTTTATGCACAACAAGAAATTATTTAGCCTATTATCTTGGCCAGAAGGTGAAGTCTCAATTCGATATATATACCGTGGTTACTTTTGTTCATTAGAACGTTACAATGCAGTGTGTACATTACAGAGCAGTGTTGACTTCCTATTCCCACAATACGAATTCCGGTACAACATACTTCAAGTACAATGGTAAACAAAAACGAAATGGTATGCCCGACTTCGTATAGCAACGGAGCCACAGTGAGTCATTGGGTGGGTGCTGCTATGTGTTTTCTGTCTGGTATTTGGACCTCATTCTTGGGCCTGGGAATCATGAGAGAAAGCATGGGTTCATGACTCATAATGACATACAACAGTACAATGGCCTGCGGTCCTGGCGAGCCCATACCGATATGCCTCCACTATAGTTGCACTCAATCAGTGGCAAAGACATGGGCATTAAAGCACTGCCTATGTCTCACCACTGATTGAGTTACAATTCGGAACTGACATAATGGCAGTGTTCAAGCACAAACATAGATTCATGTCATTTATTTGTCTAGCTTATATAGTGCTTCACGGCCACCACTAATCCTAAACTCTCTAAAAGGGCAAAGAAGGAAAAACTCCCCAAACCCAGAGGGAGGAAACCATGAGAAAAGGGAACCTTCCTTTTGCCGATGGTTAGGAGTGCAATCGGTGCTGAATGAGCAGATATATAATGGTTGCACAAAAGTTGGGAGACATGATCAAAGCTATAGACAGAACAAAGCAGAAACTAAGTAAATTGTAATATTACTGCTGTTAGTTTATGATGCTCTTCCAGTTGTCCAGCTTAGTCTATAAGGTGGTGTAACAATCTATATTGATTATAGATTTTGATATTTAAAAATAATCATCTAGAGATAGCAGGGGTACATCACGTATCATAAACCTGTTGGTCTTGTTGTATTGCATTTATTGAAGGATATTGTTGAGTTAGTTTGAAGCCTACATGTTGAGACGCATATTACTCCCAACAAAGAGGCGAAGGCATGCCAGGACCTGCCAGACTGTGTCACTTGTTATTGGGACAAGTTATCAGTTATTATGGCAGATCAGGTGTTACATAATAACCGAAAGCCAGAACACTGGCCACAGTTTCCCTGAAATGAAACCATCCACGTAGCTAGCAAGATTTACTGTCTGGCTAGAGGGTCAATAAGAGTAGACTCTTATTGTGGTTTAGCACAGGAATTTGTTCTGACTCTTCTGCCGTAAAAGCATCCTGACTTATTTTTATTAAATGGGTCATTTCATTTTGGTCTAGTTTAAAGAGACAAATGGATTATGACAAGTTGTTTTTCACAGAGGCTTTTATTTCACCACTGTCTTGCGGTGTACCCTCCCAACTAATGTTTCTGAAAGCAATGCTGATTCACAGCCCAACTCCTCTTCAAACACCCCAGAGTACAAGACATAGCTAAGACACACTTGTTGCGGTTCCACAGACTATTCTCTTGATGCATACAAGTACTTTTGGGCAAGTACAGAGAATATCTGTCAGGTTGGCCTTTGTGGAATTTCATTGTGTTGGTTCAACTACAACTGAGTCTATTGAACTACGCTGGGGTGTAATCACCTGTCGGTCCTATAGGGAGTGGGAGTTTTTTTCTTTTACAGGAGGGTCATTCTTTCTCTAAGCAGGGTGGAACTGGCCACTAAAAGGATATGATGTAGCCAAGCTAGCTACGACTGTGGCCTAACTTGGTTTGATAACAAGGAGCTTATCGACCACAGAGCCACACAGAATGGGGCCCTAGAGTTCAGATGCACATGTGCACACATATAAGTTGTCTTGCCCAAGCGAGCAGTGAGCACCAGTATGTTATATATTGTATATTGTATGTGGCCTTGTGGGTAAACTAGACAAGTATGGCATTTTAGTCTTGCTGAGGGTATCATTTTCACATACTTGGGAAAACCAAGAGACCCTGTTATGCTATTAGTATTGTCACTGATTCCTCAAAACATTACTTATCTGCACTTTTACTGTGCGCTTGAGGTTGGCTGATGGATACTAAAGGACTAAACGCTAGTCTATTCTATTTTGAAGGCAGACATTATAATTCATAAGGTGCCAATTTCACACTTGGGAACCCAACCCTGTACTTCATGTACAATGAGTCCAATCATAAGGGATGGCAAAATGGGAAATGCCTCAACTTTTGGTTAAACATGTTGTGCATGTTTTTTACTAGAACCCAAGGTTTTATAACTGAAGTACTAGAACACAGACAACAGCTGTCTCAGCTGCTGATATGATCGTGTATGCTACAATCGTAATCCGTAAAACATGAGTTTTTAAAACACAGTTTTTAGAGAGACAGTTGTACTGCGGGGGTATCTCAGGTGAAACCTTTTTGTTGCTGTTGATTGAGCTTCTCAGGCCTGGTGTTTTAATACTCTTATCTTGCGAGGTCTTTTCAGTCCCTTTAGCAAGAGAGGAACTTTTATTTATTATTTATTTTTTCATGTACAAGGAAACCATAATTTTCGTGTGAGGGCTTGGCTCTCGCCAGGCTAATGTTTTATTGCCTGTACCTGCACATGTACGCCACTATTCTCCTTTGACCCAAAGAGACTACCAGACTGGGCATCAGAGAGGTGTTACTGGAAAGCCCCAGTATCTGTTTTGTGTGAAATGGATCATTGTGGCTTAGTCAGCTCTTCTACAGACTATGCGCTTCCGACCTGCAGACAGTGCTGCCCCCCCTCTTATTCACTGTAAACAGTGTGGGAACTGTAGCCAGAAATGTCAGTGAAATGATGCATTCTGAAAAAAAATCACGAATCTGAAACCAAATAACCACCTGACTTAATTTCCAGTTTCCACATTATCGGTTGGGAGACCCCCAGCTATCCCCAGCCACTACTACTGACGAGACTAAATCCTCCTTCCCCTTTTCTGGAACACCGCAACACAAAACGCTGAGCTGGGAGACAATTGGACCTTAAAATCAGATGCACCAACTTGATGGGTATTGTCAGTCAGTGACCCGGGTCGCAAATGCTTTCTTGGCTGTTTTTAAATTCTGCCTATTTGAACACATAATCGAAAGCTGATAAGGTTGCAACATTTGATGCAGCACCAGCACACCAATGCACTGACTCTGTACATTTCTTGATTTAACTTGCAGGGCAAATAAAAAGCTTAAGATTTGGGCACTGGGTTTGGAACAAAGATACTTGAAGTCTACCTTGCTTACCTTGTGACTGAGATGTGTCAAAATGGCAATCTATGTTTACAGTGGTCCTTCAGTGATAATGTCCACTATTGATATAACAATACATTCATTCATTAATTTATAAATTCTTATTTTTTATATTATATGTATATTTTCGTATATATTTTCTCGGGATAAGTCTGTGTGAGAGACTATGGCACAGAAAGTGACATGGAGAGTGTTCACATGTTGGGTTTTTGGTAAGGAAGAGCTAGTGCTTAAAAACCATGAGGAGAGCAACGGATCCAGGGGCAGCGATCAGGTGTTCCACTGGTACATCAAGACGGCACAGAATCACCTCATCAATACTTCAGTGGATGTGGAAGAGGTGGTGATTGACGCGGCATTTGTAGCACTTGGGTTCGCATGACCGGACACACGTAGTGCAGCACACATTTTGTGGCGCTGTTTGTTTTAAGATTATGCAGAATACAAAGATGGTTGTGCAAAAACTCCATGCCGCTTTTCACTGTTACAAAGGCACCCCGAGGAGCCCTCGTCAGAGAGACAGGAGTTTGTCGAATGTCTCTCATTCTTCTGTTTACCAGCTAAGCAGAGCTCATCTACATCATTTGACATGCTGCGTCTGAAACAGATTTCAACAGTCAGCGCTCATAAGTGGTCATATCTGTGTGTGTGGTCTCCAGGTGACTACTGTGAGGTGAACAGGTGCAGTAACGGAGGCATCTGTGTGACGGGCGCAGGGGAGCCCTTCATTTGTATCTGCCCCGATGGGTTCACCGGAGACACCTGCAACGAGACAGAGACCGGTGAGACATTGGGATTTCAGCTTCTTCGATTTTAAACCTAAAATGTGATTCAGCTGTCGTGAGGTTCTATAGTTTTAAACCCAAGATGTTGTTCAAGTGCTAACTGTTAAAGTGTAAATATGGATGTACAGTATAAACATATTAGAATGATTTAGGAGCTATGCATTCCCATGCTGCATCCTCCAATGTATGGAATATATTTAGTGTCCATGCTACATGGCCTTCTTATGCAACAGTGAAGTCAAGCGGTTCTAACTCGGCCTCCGTCTCCTCCCTCAGGGCCGTGCAACCCCAACCCGTGCACCAACGAGGGCATCTGTGCTGTGACGGGCCACACGCGGCGAGGGGACGTGTTCAGCGAGTACGTCTGCAAGTGCCAGCTGGGCTTCGACGGGGTCCACTGCCAAAACAGTAAGCCCCTCTTGAACCCCTCTTCCACGCTAGATTCCGTCAGGGCAGGTCACATGTGATGAGCTTTCAATGGGCCAATGTTTTCCTATGGGGCGTTGAAGCCCAACCTAGCGTTGGACGCTACACTGGGCGTAGCGGACGGCTAGCTCGGATTTTCAACCTTGGCACTTCAACTCTTGAAGCACGTCCAATCAGATTACAGCTGTGGAGTGTGTGTGTGTGTGTGTGTGTGTGAGAGCTAGCAGCAGCAGCGGTACTGCTGACATGCGGATATGGGCCTTGGAGT
>OMNR01070924.1:0-13324 GCA_900303205.1 Mora moro
CACACACACACACACCGCGCACACACACACACACACACACACACACACACACACACACACACACACACACACACACACACACACACACACACACACATGCACATGTTCATCCATTATCCTCTGACATGGCCGACACCTGTAAATTAGGAACACGTCCTCTAATTTGTTTCTCAAGTATGACCTTTATGAGGGTAAATATTCTCCATATTCTGCTGTTGCTTCATTTCAATTAAGGGTAAACACATTGTATAATATAATATTTTATATATTATATATATATATATATATACACACACACACACACATACTGCATATACGAATGAATGCACATTGTTACTTACCAATTTACGTTGACACCAGTTGCAGACACCACATAGAGCAATGAGCCAAATGGCACAGACTGTCAGCGCAACAGATACCAGCAATACACTGAGAGACACTGAGCCTGGAAGGGAGAGAGCGAGAGAGAGAGAGAGAGAGAGAGAGAGAGAGAGAGAGCACAGAGAGAGAGATTACTGTAATGAATAGCAATAGGCTGTTAAAATACATTTGACAATTCATGTTAAATAAAATACAGATGATTGTTTTTTTGTCTAATGACACATAACATGAAGGACATTCACAATGTCATCATGTGAATGTCTTCAAAACTCTTTCACTTTATAATGGTGGAAAGTAGCACAGTATTAGCACAGAGTATTAAGAGTACATGTTGGCAAATGAGTTCGCTGTCAAATCATTGAAGAGTCTATCTATGGAAGAGCATTCAAAGTATATCTATGGAAGAGCATTCAGAGTCTATCTATGGAAGAGCATTCAGTCTATCTATGGAAGCGCATTCAGAGTCTATCTATGGAAGAGCATTCAGAGTCTATCTATGGAAGAGCATTCAGAGTCTATCTATGGAATAGCATTCAGAGTCTATCTATGGAAGAGCATTCAAAGTCTATCTATGGAAGAGCATTCAGAGTCTATCTATGGAAGAGCATTCAGAGTCTATCTATGGAAGAGCATTCAGAGTCTATCTATGGAAGAGCATTCAGAGTCTATCTATGGAAGAGCATTCAGAGTCTATCTATGGAAGAGCATTCAGAGTCTATCTATGGAAGAGCATTCAGAGTCTATCTATGGAAGAGCATTCAGAGTCTATCTATGGAAGAGCATTCATAGTCTATCTATGGAAGAGCATTCAAGTCTATCTATGGAAGAGCATTCAGAGTCTTTCTATGGAAGAACATTCAGAGACTATCTATGGAAGAACATTCAGAGTCTATCTATGGAAGAGCATTCAGAGACTATCTATGGAAGAGCATTCAGAGTCCATCTCTGAAAGAGCATTCAGTCTATAGAAGAGCATTCAGTCTATCTGGAAGAGCATTCAGAGTCTATCTATAGATACTATGGCGGGACAAGATGCAGGAGGGATGTAATTCGATGATTCAGTATTTGATTGGAGTGTGAATAAGAGTAAGCTTACTGCTTACTTTAAAAGTAGATCAATTCCTGTTGCGTTTTAAAAAAAAAGACATTGGCGCATGGGGTCAAATTCCACTCCCCCTTAGGTCTCTAAATCCCCGGTGTAGCCCACGTATGTTAAAACTAAAAAATGTTAAAACTACGCGCCAGGGCGATGGACGGCCCACTTTCTTTCCTGTCCAGCTTTCGGCTTGACCACGTGTCAGAATCACAGACGCAGGACCATGAATGCAAGCACCGGTCCAGCGTAGACCCACGGAGTACCTACCTAGACGTCAGAAGTATACTTCAAGCTTAAAACTGTCCTCCCTCATTTCTCCAGCACATGATATGTCTGTGGCCCCCGCTTTGCTTGCAAATGATATATTTCAGATGTTTTTCTTAACGAGTTCACCCACCCCCCCCTCTCCTGGTGTACACCAGATTTAAACGTTTACTGAGAGCCACCAAACAGAGAGAGTGGATTAGGGAAGCCATTATAATCCTCCCTACACAGCCACTGCTTTAGCTTACCTCCACACATTATCTACACACCATGTAAGCTACGTTTTAATACTCTTTCTCTTATCGCTGGACTGTTTCTCAGGGTTTAGTCAAATGCAACTTTGGCGATAATGTGCAGACTGCTTTGCGTACATGTTTATTAAGTCATGTGAGCGGATAAAAAAAGTGGATATGTCATTGAAGTATAGAAATTACTGATAAAATATCCAATTTTGGTTGAGTGAATTCAAGAACCTAGAAGGCCATCTCTCCATTTCTCTCCGAGGTTAATTAGAGTTATGACCCAATACAATACAACAATCATTACCGTTGGCGAACAGGAGGAGAGCTGATTGGTCAGCTCAATATGGAAGCCCTTTCCGTGAGCCTCCCACAAGCACGTCCATTAGGCTATTGTTCCAGGAAATAGATTCTACCCAATTGGTAATGTGAATGCTTCTAATTATTAATGAAGCAGCTTCTATCCCAGGGCCTCATCAAACACACACCCGTTAGAACAATCAGGATGCAAAGCCCTTTAGGCCACCACTAATGTGTGGTGAATGAGTGCTCATAGCATTGACATTGCTTTAGACAACATTTGAATTAAGAGATAATTGGTTTCCATCTAAACTAATTCCATCATGTCAATTTAACACAAAAGGCAACAGAATGGGCTTTAACTAACAAGCCTAAGAACGGGGGTCGCCCAAAGTTTGAATGATGGGTGAATGACTGAATGATTTCAGGACTGAGAGGAAACACATAGGCTACAGGTAGGGCCTTCTGTTTTCCCTCAGGATCTTTCTAATAATGTTCTTGATATTAAGTTACATTGCCATTGTATAATTATATTATACAATATATATTGATATATTTTACAATGTTTACTACTTAAATTCATTTGAAGTCTCTGAAAGTAAAACGGATCTTTCTCTTTCTCTGTTGTCATATTTGGATAAAGGATGCATGCCATAAAGTACATATTTGGTGGCAGAAAATCTGATAAAAGCCACAACAAATTCACAAACCAGTCCCAGCTGTGTTCCTTTTTGCAATTAGATGTATTTGGCATCTGTTGGGTAGAAATTGGCCAGCAGCCTAAAAACAGAACAGTTCATTTGAATTCTTTCTTATTTCACCACATAAGTTGTCTTTCCTCCTCGGGCAACGAGTACTATATACACTCATCCCGGGCTATTTAAATCTTAATATGTATGTTTTTATTTTCAATTGTATGACTACATGTTCTAGGACGGTGAAATTCAACCTGTGGTGTGTGTACCACTGGTGGTACGCAGGGGTACTGCAGGTGGTATGTGGGATTTTATTCTTGAAATAGATACATTTACAATAAAATAAAAAATAATAGATAATTGGAAACAAATATAGATTTTTTTATATTCTTCAGTAAATATAGTATTATGGCTTGTTATCATTTCAAACAGTGTCGCTTTGTGCATTCCATCATATGTTTTCCATTGTGATGTTTTCCATTGTGATGTTTCGTGTTGATTTGTGTTTGCTAAATAAACACGCTGGGAGCATAAGCAGCGTTGCTGACTTTCTTTCCACTGTTTCCCACTGGCCACGGCCTTCTTGCAGTAATACTTGTGTATAAAGGGCCTTCTTGCAGTAATACTTGTGTATAAAGGGTCTTCTTGCAGTAATCATTGTGTATAAAGGGTCTTCTTGCAGTAATAATTGTGTATAAAGGGCCTTCTTGCAGTAATAATTGTGTATAAAGGGTCTTCTTGCAGTAATAATTGTGTATAAAGGGTCTTCTTGCAGTAATACTTGTGTATAAAGGGTCTTCTTGCAGTAATACTTGTGTATAAAGGGTCTTCTTGCAGTAATAATTGTGTATAAAGGGGGGTGCTGGCACTCTCTGCTCAGCCACTGCATGTGTATTTATCTATTTTTTACAATTTGCATACAAGGTGGTCCGCGAAAGGTCTTGATGACAACTTAGTGGTACATCTAAAGTCAAAGGTTGGGAACCACTGCTGTAGGAGTGTTAAACACAAAAACAATGGATATTTACCTCCCAATACTAATGGAGTACGTTGGTGATTCCTCAGGTTACGAAGGGCCCGATAAATGGGAACCACACCGGCTACTTCGCAGGGACGTGGTCCCACTGTGAGGCGCTGGGCGTCCGACTGGGAGCCTCCCGCGGCTCCAACCATAAACAAGAGAGTTGCACAGCTTGAGGCCATCACTCAAACACTCCCCTTCTGCAACACGTGGCCTATTTTTAGTGTTTAGACGGTGCGAATATTGTCGGTGTGAACATTGAGTGTGGGTTTCATATAGCATTACATGTAAGGGATGGACGCTATTCCATTGTAAACAGAGATGTGGGAAGATATGTAGCAGTATATATACACACACCATAGTGGAGCATCCAACAGAAAACCATGCACCTCAATTATTATTCTTGTTCTTTATCTTCTCACTCGTGGTTTCTTGATTGATGCACCATTATATCCACTCATGAGGTAATTGTATAATTTATGACTGAAATGATCGAAACTATTCAACTGAGCACCTGCCCCCGGAGAATTCTCCTGCTGGCTCTGTCGATCTGTCTCTTCCACATCTCCACTTCCAGCACCTCACTCACCCTATATGTTCTTAGTCTGCTGCTCCACTGCCCAGCCAATGTATATACGTGCTATATTAATCACACGCAATGAATACTAAATGGCCTCAATCTATTGTTAGGAGATAGGCGTTAATTGTATGATGAATATGGGTGGTGAGTCCAAGCTGAATTAATGGTATATTCTAAAACTTTTGATGCTGTATGGCAGGATGGAATATTACATTACTCGCTAATATCATATTGGGGTTATAACTCACATGATTGTATAACAATGACAAGAACTAATTGTACATAATAGTGAAGCAACAGGAAGACCCTGCAAGAGGACTGCAGCTCCAACGCTTAATATTCAACAAGATAGTTTAAAGTTATGTAACACTTAGGTTATGTAATTTAGGAATTTGGGTCAGTTTCACCCTTTAGTATGGGTTAGCATTGGATTCAAAATGACAAATGCTAAAACTACCAACAGCTCATGTCCATGACACATTTTAAACATTTTAAAGGAATGTGACTTCAGAGAACCAAACCCCCTGACCCTGTCTTTAAAAAAACGCTTTCAGGTTTTGTTTCATTCTGGGGCTGCAGGGCTGCCGGGCTCCCCTGTAAACGCCCCTTCAACTCACTTCCAATAAGCGGAGGACAGGTGTGTCTCATCAACGCCTAATCCGCAGGTGACCGGGTAACCATATTAGCCAATAAGAGGTTATGCATGCAATAGCATGCGTTTAGCCTAACCTCCATCCCAGGCGTTAACCTCCACCGGAGGAACGCCAAACGGCATGCTTCGAATGTGCGTATATTGACAAGAGAGGGCAGGACTTCTGATGCAACGATATATGTCATGTGGGTTGGGTGGGTGCGTTGAAAAGGTCCGGTACCAAACAACTACGGTATCTTGTTTGTTCCGTCGTGAGATGAGAACACCTGGGATCCAGGTTAGTTTTGATGGATGAAAACAGCCTGGGAGCGGAGTTAGCAAACAATGTGGAGAGATTGGATATGGATCCTAAATCAGAGTCTATCATCCAGGGACTGTTAACTCACATACGCAGCTCATAGGAAGTCTCTCAGCCTATTTTTAACCTAGAGAGAGAGTCATCAAATGCAAACCAGTGGACAAGTGGTGTTGGGGTTTGGTGGTTCTCCTTTAAAAGATGTGCATTCCCAAGTCCCAGGGGCCACATGTTATCAGTTGTATTATAACTAGCATGCTTGCTTTCTGTCATTATCAAGGCAGTTTTTTTTACTATCAATTGGAAAGCTGAAAACGTCACATGGGTGAAAGAAACCCTAGCAAATGAGTCGGGTGAACCAGGGGACGACATGCCCCGATGTATTGAGCTCACTGCCTGCCACACTGCTGCTATTTAAGGCTGTTTAAGTGTGATTACTGCAATCTCACAATATTCTCACGCTCACTTTTCTTTTTTCCTTGATAATTAATTCCACAGCCAATTCGGTGGCTCCTGATATCTCCTGGTGATCAGACCTGCCATCCTGCTCCTGGCTAGAGAAACAACACTGGTGTGTGTGTCGCACTCGTTGTTCCTCAAGTCTGCTGCTGCTGTATCATGCATTATTGGTATCATTATTATGATAATATGATGATGACGATGAATCGATGATGATAATGAATCGATGATGATGATGATATTAATGTTATATTGTCTAGAGCAAAATAATTTAAAAAAATGCATTCCACTGTGACACAGCCTGGCTTTATCAGGGTGGCTGCAGGTTGGCTCTTTGACGACATGTCCAGAAATACATTTTGTGATGATGTATTCTGGGCACAAGCTTGACATAAAAAAGGAAGTTGTGTTGTCATGTCCTGAATTCACCATGCGCAGCAAAACTGACAATTCATCTCACAACACTGTTAGCGGTCTGAAGATGATCTCGTGGGCATTCTGGGAGGACCATGGCGCCTCACACCGGCGGCCACAGTCCCCAGCACAGGGCTCACGCTATCACTTATTGGGCTGGCAGGTGTGTTTGTCCAGGCATGACATCTGAACGCTGCAGATGCAGTCAAGGCCATTAAAATGTGTTCCTGCAGGAACTGTGATCGGTTGTCTGTAATGAAGAGAATCCACAGGTTCACCATGAGGAGGAGGACTCGTGTGCACACGAGCTTAAAGATGTGAAACATGTCTCACATACAACCAGTGATGGAACAAGGAAGGTTAAGGCTGATCCATTTAATCTCCAAAAGAGGCACACCAAAAAAAGCTACTTTAATGGCTGCTGTGATAATGGCAATGTAACCCCATGGTTACATTGCATCTAGTCAATAATTCAAAGCACTGTTAGGTCTACATACATGTGGGTGTTTGGTAATTGGTCTGTTGGAGGGTGGGGGTGGGGTCCATCATTTATGTCTGCAGGGAAAAGATGATGGATGATCAAATAGATTTCTTTCACATCATGACTGTTCCTGATTAAAAAAAAATCGTAATTTCTTCATTCATTTTTCCTTTTCGATCTACAATATTCACTGACTCCACTTCCTGACCGTGGTCTGAAAAACACGCGTAGTGCAGACTAACTACGATCACAACTACAGTACATCAAACCGATTTTTGCGTTCACAGATTGTCGGAACGAAAAAAAAGGTCTGTTATGACGGTGGGTCTTCTGTGGGCTTACTGTGTAGGTTTTTTGTTGTGCCTTTTTTGCGTGCTGTTCAAGTTCAAGTTGTTTATTTATCACATACACACACAGGGTGTGCAGTGAAATGAAAAGATATTAAAAACAATCACAAAAACTAAAAAAGCGCACAATCTCCGCGGAGCTACCACGACGCCGTCTAGACACAGCCGCGCCATGCATGTGCTTGTCTGTGCTGTCTTGGTGGTGTCGCGTTGGTGGTGGTGTTCTGTGATGTGACTCTTTTTTTAAAATCATTTATTCAAGACTTGGTTTACCTATTATTTTGGTATCCTTCTCTTAATGCTGCTGTAGGTAAGATTCGAGAGTCGTAAAGAGAGAGAGCAGAAAACAACCAAAAAACATTCCTTCCCTATCTACTCCCTCCCACCCTAATGTTTCTCTGCCATTGAGAATGTTGCATTTCACACACCTGTGATTGACGGGCAAGATGGATTCCCCAAACCAATCAGGGAAGAGATGCTCTGATTAGTCAGAAATAGCCTGAGATTGTAGCGTTATCCCGGTCTACCGCAACGCAATTTCCCTTCCTATGAGCCGTGTATGCCAGTTAACAGTCCCCGGAGTGAGAACATTGTCATAAAAACATGACAAGAAGAACAACAACAAGAGAGAGGGAGGCTCTCTCTCTTGCCGCTAAACCCATGTAATATCACAGATATCACTCCCTCCAAAGTCCCGCCTTCTCTATCGCCAGGAACATAACATCCTGTCGTGAGATGATAACACCTGGGAACGAGGTTAGGTCAGAAATTAGGTCTAAAATCTAAATTGGCTCATACAGAGGCAGGCACAGTCAACTCAAAGCAATGCATTTCACTCACTTATAGCTGACAAATGGCCATGTCATTTCTTACTAATTACACTCAAATAATAGCTCTTAAATCTTACAGCACCTTTCATTTTTTTTTTTTTTAGGAAGTAAGGCAAGCCAAGGTTTGGTGAGGTGAATGGTTTATGTTGTGCTTTCTTGTGATGGTTTTGGCAATGCAAATGAAACTTCACGTATTCATTTCATTCAAAGTATTGCCTTGTTTTTATCTGTAATATTCAGTTTGGTTGGTACTGGGCTGTACCAGTGTTTGTGGGCACCAGCGAGAGATAGGTGTGGAAGAAGAATGCATGGAACTCCATATGTAGGATGCAAGGCATGTTAGATTGACCTGTTCATCATGACCCTCTGCTCTACCAACAATTACTAAATTGGTATTCTTTGAAAGACCATTACGTTTGAAGTTCAAAATATAAACTAAGTGCTTCTCAAAGTATGTGCTGACAAACCCTCTACAGTGTGATCTATATGGGGCCATGCAAAAAAAAACCTTGCCCTTGAAAAAGGGGCCAATAAAACTGACCTAGGGAGACACTGCCAACAAATGATTTGACTTCAATCATCATTGCTTAAGTGAATGGCCCACACAACCACTTATGTAACATATTTAGCCCTGTTGGCAGGATACATTAGTTAAATTGGCCCTGAACAAATGGCCTAGAGTTATTCTTGACCTTGACTTAATGCCGATAGCCCAGGCTTGTAAAGCAAGGCTGTACATCACCTGACTATATGATGGGGTACATCTAAAATTGTACCTTATTGGACAATTCGATTCTGGGTTTGTTCTCTATTAGTAGAGCACTTGCTTGCTGGGTTAGGGGAGAGATAGAGTGATTCCTCATACCTGTATGAGATGAGCAATAGAGCTCTGAAAGAAGATCTGGCTCAATGCCCATCATCTAATACAACCAAAGGCAACCTTCTGCATCACTGTAGCCATCATTTTTGCATTCTTCTATTGCCAGAACCAAACAGAGACTTGAAGTTTAAAAATTACCCTTTAAAGAGCAACTTGCAGGTTGGCATCCCCAGCTAAATAATGTGGGATGGTATTGTTAAACACACACATAAAGTATGTCATAAAGTATGACTGTTATTATGTGTAAACTTTGGTAAACTTTGGTACTACATGCATCGGTGTGGACTACTAGATCATTTAAGTTAAAAACATAACATGGGTGAGAAAGGACGGCTGAGTTTAGCCTACCCCCACCGGCTCAGTTTATTGAAGGGACACTGTGTGACAAGACACGAGAAAAGTCGCTGTTGGTATCAGGCGAGCTAGCACTGGGTACAGCTGCGGCGATCGCACAGCAAGTTGAAGCCACTCTACTCACTGCCACCGCGCGCCCCACCGCAGGCATTCTCACGCAGCAGCCCCAGCCTGCCTGTCACTCCAGTTATAGACCCTCACCCCCACAGATGACGGGCCAATACACAGAGGCGGGTTTCCCACTGCGGCTGGCACTCTGGATGCAGCTCTGGCGTGTGCGGCAACTGCGGCTCTAGCTCACACAGCTCAAAGGCTCAAAACTGCCCTGTACGAGGACAAACATGCATGAAACTGTTTAAAGTTAAACCACTTTGCTGAAGTGCGCCGGTCAGCCCCTGCTACCCAAACATCACAGAATAGGCCCCCGCCTGCCCATAATAACTATGCAGATAAGGAATGTGACTTCTGGTCAGGTGGTGTTCCAGACATGTACTGTGCAGCTAGATGAAGTGAGCCTTCCCCTCTTAATGGATTTAGGCACCGCTGCATCCCTGCTCAATTCCAGCACCTACCACACATTTTTCTCCCATCTGCCATTGCATCAGCCCACCACTGCTCTTTGCAGCTACGCTAGCGCCAAGATAGAGGTTCCTGGGGGTCCTTGAGATCCCTAGCATCTCACTGTGCACTATGGCTCCAAGAACCTGCCGTCCTTCCCGCTCCACATCACCAAGCGGGGAGCCGACCTCTTGGGCCTTGACCTTTTCACAGGCTTGGGGTTCACGCTGACGGACGACGGCGGGTCCGACATCCACCATGTCACGTCCACCTGGCGGGAGAAATGGCCGGCGCTGTCTGATGGACTGGGCTGCCTCACAGCCTTCCCTCTTAGGCCTTTGGTAAACCCTGAGGTGACACCAGTCATCCAGCCCCTATGCAGGATCCCTCTCGCCCTGAGGTATGACTATGAGCTTAATATGCTACTGGAAGGGACTAGTCAACTACCAGTCAACGCTTCCCCTAGATTTCCAACCTATTCATCACCAAGAAAAAGTCAGGGGGTTGTGTGGATTTATGCTCAGTAAACAAGGCAGTCATCCCAGACAAATATCCCTCACCTACCTCTGAGGAGCTCACAACCCACTTCTATGGCTCCACAATCTTCACAAAGCTGGATCTGAGTTGAGACTATCTGCAGGTGCCCCTCCACTCATCCAGCAGAGACCTCACAGCAATCGTCACACACGCTGGGGTGTTCTGATACACTTGCATGCCATTTGGCCATAGCTCCAACCCCAGCTGCTTACAGGAGGAGATGACCACCATCTTTGCTGGTATCCCTGGGTGGCAGTTTTCCTGGACGACATAGTGGTCCACACTCCCCAGACGTCCAGACCCACAACGAGTGGCTACATAGGTGACAAGGGCTCTCCAGGAGCCATAATCATCTGACACTGAACAGTGAGAAATGTACCTTTGCAGCCCCAACCATAGACTTTGTCGGGTTCCTCCTCACAGCCAGAGGAATCACCCCTCTCCAGTCAAACATCCATCCACCAAATCCCAGAACCTACCTCAGCCTCCCATTTCTGGGCATGACAGCCTACTACCGCCGGTTCCTGCCCCAGTACTCTCAGACCACAGCACCCTTTGGCCAGCTGCTCAATGAGGAGGAGCTGGACAGGGGCGCACTCTGAGCAGTAACCCAGTCAGTAACTCGCCCATCCTGGCCCACTTTGACCCAGCCAGCCCGACCCTCATCACTTGCGATGCCTCGGCTCGGGCAGTGGTAGCGGTCCTGTCACAGGAGCAGGACAGTGTGGAGAGACCCAGGCTCTGACCACACTGATATCTGTTTCTGGCTCCGGTCATAAGCCCCTGAGCCGGGTGGCAGAGGTGGGGAGAACACCTGAGACAGTACAACTATGGCCTAAAGTTCCCTCTGACAATGTGGTTGCAGATCTCCTCTCTCGATCCATCCCAATCGCTCCCACGCCAATTGCCTCACCAGGCAGTGATGACACAGAACCCGAACTCATCCAGACACACGCCATGCACCCCTCCAAACAGCGATTTCACTGGAAGAGCTGCAGCAGGAATCCGAACGTGACCCCATGCTGACCACCCTGTGCACCGACTACAAACCCTGATGCATTGCAGGCCAGCATACCACAACACAAGCCTCTCCAGTGCTCCTCATGCTGGGCACATTCTGGTCCCGGCCCCGTCAAGTGACTCGTCAGCTGGGGTCAGCCACATTCTTGCTGGCTGATGGACCAGCAATTTCTGTTACAGTTTGGTTTTCCATCATCGCTCTGAAGGCTCGACGCTCTCTATACTGCGGTTCTACTTGCTTGTCTTACCACAAGTGACGGCACGTTGAAGTTTGTTTTTTGGTCTGCACTTGCATGTTGCATTACAAAAACGAGTCCAGCCAAGTATAAACAAAATCTTCTTTAAATAGCTACATACCCCACACATTCATTAACGGGGGGTGCCAACCTGCAAGTTGCTTATCAAGTCAGATCTGCACAATATTTAGTAGTTTAAAGGTATAAACTATGCTTTTTCAGTCAAGTTTTGTATAATAGTTACAAATACATACATATACATACACACATACAAATACTACGTTAAAGTATTTCTATTTCCTGTTAAAATCTTAAGTAATTTGAACATTGAATTGTATTTCGCCAAAATCTCATGCACACACACACAAACAGGGTTTTATACCTCTGCTCTCACATACAGTAGTAGTACACACAAAGAGCTGCGGCAACACGCTGTGTCTCTCACACACACACACACACACACGTCTGCTGAGCGCATGGCGGGGGCCTGAAGGCACACAGTTGTCACGTGTAATTCATCAGCGGTCACTTCCACATCAGCTGCTCTCTTCACAAACCGTCCACTGGCCTGTCCTCCCCGTCGACAGGGGAACACAAGTAGTGGGACGTCTGGAGCAACGTCGAAGGCTCTCTGCAGCAGTCAAGGCCGTCTCTGGCCGTCAGGGAGACCACCACGTGTTCACCCGCAGCGGCTGGGCTATTCGGCAAGCACATACCATAAGGAACTGATGCCTGGAAGCGCAATCTTAGTGCTCCGAAATTCATACTCTCATTTCGTCAATATAATAAAGAAAAGGAATATTTACATGAACTTGAGTTTGTTGTAGACGTCAAACCAATGGGTGACTGCAAATGCTCTCTGTTGTTTTTATATGCTCTGTGAATGCCGAAGACAAGTTTCCACTTGATGGACAATAATAATATATCTATCTAAATATCTATGCAGAATACAAACTCTGGCTCTGTGTGAATCTCAACATCCTTTCTTTCTTTTTCGGCTTCACCATTGCTCATTGCCCTGACCCCAATATACAATTTGTTTGCTTCATTTTTGTCCTTTTTTAGCATGCATAAGTATTGCTTCGAAAGCAATGCGTCCTAGCTTGTGCCCTGGAGCAGTACGACTGACAAGTCCCCCTTTCGATTCGGTGTGTTTGTAGTCCTGATTGTACAAACACATCGCAATAGCAGGGAAATAATCACGTTGAGTCAACCGGTCGGAGACTCTCAAACAGAAGAGAGCTCAGTGTTGTCCGTGGCAAACACGTGGGCACATATGCTGTTTGCGTATGTATGAATTCATGAGGCACACGTTCTATTTGCTACATCACGTCCTGAATGAGTCAATACACGCGCCGGTTGTCCAACTGAGCAAAAAGATTCTCCAGAATGTGTGGGAAAAAGTGTCTCGGTGCACAGAACGGCAAACAAACGGGCCTCGTGATAGTTACACAAAGGGTGTCCGACGTAGGGAAAACACACACATACACTCGACACCATTCAGTGTAGGAAAAGGTTTGGTCAACTCACCAAAAAGTGATCAGAAGCTCTGAGGTGGGTGGTGCACACGGCGTGTGTGATGATGTCATCATATTAAGTCTCTTATGATGTCATTACGGGGCAGTTAGACCTGAGAACAGTGTTAACCCACTGCTACGTGATGGACCGCTAGGCTGACTGACTGT